>JAECUM010039007.1:0-26363 GCA_016617855.1 Megalonaias nervosa | reverse complement strand
ACTCAGCCACCAGGGCCCCATAGATGGACTATATTTTACTTGTGTGAGAAAAAGTCTCAAACTCACTCCAAACATGAAAAAGTACCACTTGACAACAGGTTTGAGAGTTCTCTAAAAAAGTGTGCTTCTTGGCATAAGCCTAAGTAGTAACTGAAGTATGAACAAGATTTTACACCAATCCCTTTATCCAAGGGGACAACACTCTTGCCTGATGCCTATATGGCAGACAACTTTTAAACTGTTTATTTTTGCTAAATTCCAGCTTGGGTGGGCTGGATTTGCAAGGTAGTGGTCATACTACAAAGGTATCTGGGTTGGATGGTATATCTGAAGAAATATACAGTTTACAAAGATTAAAATATTTAAACCAAAACTTTGTTTATGAAGATAAGTAAATTTATGTATAAAGATTAATTAATTTTGTGTATGAAGATATACCCTAACACTAAACCCATCCCATATTTCTCCTATGATTAGTTTCTGAGGTCAGATTTGGTAATACTCTGAAAATTAGGTATGGGCTTAACACCAGCATACTAGTTTCCTTAAAAGAAAATTATCCGAAATTTTGTCAAAGTGGGAGATGTTATTGTCAAGCAGGATGTGGTATTTATTGTGTGAGAATTACTGTATGATGACTATCAGTGTAACTGTAAACACTATAAATCAGAAATATGCAATCAACATTTTATTTATTTTTTGTGGGTAACGAATATCCATGAAATAAAGTGAGAAACAAAATTTAGTACCACTGTACATGTTGTCTGATCCAACAAAATTTTGTACCACTGCACATGTTGTCTGATCCAGCAAAAATTTGTACCACTGTACATGTAGTTTGATCCAACAAAATTTTGTACCACTGTACATGTCTGATCCAACAAAATTTTGTACCACTGTACATGTAGTCTGATCCAACAAAATTTAGTACCACTGTACATGTAGTCTGATCCAGCAAAAATTTAGTATCACTGTACATGTAGTTTGATCCAACAAAATCTTATCCTCATTATACTGCCTGGGACCCTGAGTGGTCGAGTGGTCAAAAGCGCTCACCTTTAGGGATCACTGCCGTCTCACCTCTGTCTGCGTGGGTTGGAGTCTTGGGCTCGGCTGCTCAGAATACGTTTGTGCACGTTTGGCTGCGAAAATGTCAGCGTCATTCAATGTAGGTGCTGACATTTTAGCACCATTCAGTGTAGGTTATTTTAAGCGGTGTTCATTTTTAAAAGTTGGGGGTAATTATTCTAGAAAATGTTGTCACTGGCACTTTTCTGTCAGATTATACAAATTAAAAAGGGGGCCCTGAGTGGCTGAGTGGTCTAAAGCGCTCTCCATTATGGATCACTGCTATCTCACCTCTGTCTGCATGGGTTTGAGTCTTGGATTTGACCAATGTGGGTATGTGGGAAAGCTTGCCAGCAGCTTCTTGTGGGTCGGTGGTTCTTTCCAGGGTTTTACTGGGTTCTTCCTCCACCACTGATACTGGCTGCCATGTACAGCCTATCTTGTGCTGAAAAATGGCAATAAACCCAACAACAACAACAACAACACTACCAGTTTACTACCAGACCACAAAATATAATCCCCATAAATATTAAAGACTTTACCTCAAGCAAATCTAAATGCCTTGAAAACAAAAAAAATGCACACCTCATAAAAAACCTAATACATGAATAGGATTCCTTGCCTATATTTTTTCAATAATTGAAATAAATTTAAGCTTTTAAAATAGTTGTATCTGTGACTGTCATTAATTGTTTGTACATTTCTGTTAGTGTTTATTTTAAAAATATGTGTTAATAATTAATAATATGCATACATTTCAAGATATAATTACAGCTCATTCTTAAGTAAATACTTTGCAACATTTTTAATAAGAATTAAGGCTCCCTGATAAAGTACCAGCCTCCAAATTATGATTTTCATGGAATGATGTTTCATGTGCAATAAATGAAGGGTGTGGCAAATTACATATACAAGCAGATTTGAGTAAATTCTACTAGGATATGCATGACAGTGGCTGCTAATGGGTATCAAGCACCTGTACCTAACATTCCCATGGCAAAGTCTTGAAAGTTTATTGCAACAGGGCTATTTCATTTGGGTCACTAACAATAATGTCATTTATCTGAATATCTGGACATTAAAAACTATTACTTTTCTTGTTGTTTTGATAATTGATGTGCAAATGAAAAATATAAATTTTCCCAGAATATCTCTTGTCTGGAAAATTAAAAAAGGAAATGAACTGATGGCTCATTCAAGTATGAAATATGCATCCACTCAATAATCAGTCCAACTTTTGCATGTCTCTATAACTACTGGTTGTGAATTCAATTATGTATCCATATTGTGCATTATGTGGATGAGTGTTGGACTGGCAGAGACCAATAGCAGTTTAGCTAGACTGATTATGCAGCTCCATGTTAACAGCTTCACATTAAACATTTGCTGACAAATGCATCATACTGGTACTCATGAGACAGCAGAGTACATGAATTTCTTACTTTTTATTCATGATGTATCAAATCAATGCCAACCAATCACTGCAATTCAGGAGAAAGTTTCCAAACTAGCTATTTTGGGAATGATGTCATTGTTTAGCCAATGAAATCACTGGCTAACCAGTTAGGAGACATACATTTTACTACTCCTTACCCAATAACATGGGCTTGTCAATTTATGCTGGGACCAGACGATCTTTACGACAGTGATAAATGATAACTATTCTTCACTATATGTATATATACATCTGCACAAGAGGTGTTTGATAAGCATGCTGGTTATTTTTTATTTTTAAACTTGTCCAGATTAGAACATATCAAAGGGATACTATCTAATGGAAAATGTCTTATTATGTTTAACACTCTTCAAGCAGTATACTATCAGAACTGAATGAAATGTACTTTTGTTAATAAAGACAACAAACACTGCTTGCTACAACCATGACAACAATGTTGTCAGAATCAAACTCTGTCTCAATTTGGACAAATCAGTGCAACCATGCAGAGATGATTTTAAAATCAACATACTAAGGGCCAATGCATTAGTATTTTGCAACCTAGGCAAACCTTCTGCCCTCCCCCCTCCCCCCCCCCGGACATTGTTTATTATAAACTTTCAAAAGCTATAGTTGTAATGTACAAGAGAACAAGTTAAAATTCAAGTTCACTCTCTATTCCTTTATTCATTTGTTCTCCAGCAATAGTGTCCTAAAAATATTCGGGCACTGCTTTTTGGCACACTCCAAATCTTGGCACTCACTGCAGATGCCTAGTTCACCTAGTGGTTAAACCAGCCCTGAAGACACTATAGATAGACACACATGACGTGATTCTCATTTGCATGTCATTATCTTCTTTTCAAAATGATTCTGACTGCTATTTGAAACAATTTGTCTAAGTAACCCAAAACATTGGCAATGAAAAATGACTGCAGTATATTCAATGGCACAAGAATAAAGCACTCTGAGTCATAAATTTAATTCAGTCAAAAAGTTTGAGAAATTCTCTAATTATCTACATTAAGCATGACTCTTTCACAGGCTGGCCAAACAAAAATTCAAATTTTTCTAAAAATCAAACGGTGGAAGTCTTCAATGTGGGAAGAATGCAGTTAAAAAATTGACTCAGATGAAGAAAGAATATGCAATGAATCAATCATTTGTAATGTTAATGTATTTGCATTCAGTATCATAAAATGCACCATGTAAAATTGCTAAAAAATGAATTTTTTTTTTTTTCTGTTTCAAAAGAACAGAAACCAAGTAAAATATTGGTCCATCAAAAATTGATCTGACCCAATATGCTGGAAACCAAGCCTGAGTGCATACTTAAACTGAAAATTTGATTGCTAACAATAAATTAAGATAATTAAAATACAAGACATCTCAAAACTGCTGTAAATTATATATAGTTTTTTCAGTAACAATTTAACAACTGTAAGACTTATAACAAAGGCAACCTCAGTTAAAGTGAGTTTTGTGTATCCTGGCCCAGGACCCTTTAGAAAATATCAAGGGACCATTGATTCCGCATTCCTGCATCCAAGGTTGAACCCTGTCTATGCTGTGTTCTGGTGCACCCACAATGTTCAATGAGCAATGCTGGTCAAAAGTGGGCAAGGTAAACTTGGTTTAGAGAATTTAAATTTGTTGACCGTCAACACAACCAATGGGCCTCAGTCATGAAAATTTGATGGTCTCTACACAGAAAATGAAAAATAATTTGACTCAGGATGTAATATGAATTGAAAGTAAAATTATTTTGGTTCTCTATGCATACTAGTTCTCAACTAATTATTTTTTTAGATAAGACAAAAGAGTGGTAAGATTACAGTGACACCTCAGAAAAAGTCTCAGCCAGGACAAAGATGAACTAGTAAATTGCTCATGTAAATATACCTCCAACTCTCCATTATGAAAAAGTGCATAACTGAACTGAAAACAGTGTGACTACAATGATTTGTCAATGTGCATATCTTCTGATGATGACCATAATATGTACTATGTTTCACAGCCATCAGCTTAAAACTGCAAGTTAGAGTAGCTGTGTTTATAAAATTTTGTCGTATATTACTGCACGTCAAATAGGGCAATAATTCTAAAACAAACAAAAAATATTTGTCAATACATTTTCTGTGCATCTTTTGATGATAACCATTCTCAGCAATCCATAAAAAACTGCAAGACAAACTGCAGGACTTGTACTAAAAAGAGTGGTTCATACAATGCATTAGCTACCAGACCAAAAGGGCAATAACTCTAATAACGAATGCAGGAACAGTCAATATATGCATCATGAGGTGATGATCATAACATTTACTGAGTTTCATGGCAATCCATCAAAAATTGGGGGTCTAGTAGTGCTAATAAGAGCCACTTGGAAGGATGGATGGAGAGTCAAGATGGATGGAAGGACAGATGGACAGACATGAAGATTACTATATATCCCCACCTACCTGGAGGCAAGGGTATTGAAAAAAATAGGAGGGCCAGAGAAACTTGGGCAATAATTAGGGTAATCAAAGTGGTTTCGAGTTCTGACAGTAATTTATTAAATCACATGTTTCTGACTGTTTTAAAATATGTTAGATTTCATTCCAAACTGAATTTTGTTCCGTTGGCTTCAAACAATTTATTTTGTGTCTAGAAATTTGATGTACTGTTGTACAAATTATGGAAATATGGTTTCTGGAAAATTGTGGTGTCCAGATATTTGGGTTAATGAATGCAGACTAGCATTGTAAGCCCTAGTGGTTATAAATTTACCTGTGTGGAGAACAAGTTCATAGCTGGTCCTATATAAAACAACTAAAATCTGCCATTTCGAACAACTTATAAAGAAACAAAATCAGCACACTAATGTGACTACTTGTAATATGGACAATGAAAAAAAACATCTGCTGCTCTTTTTATTGTTATATGCTGTATATGTAATTTTTCTTATTCAAAAGGATTAAACTTGTCATACACCCTATTTAGTCAAAAGAGAATCATCCACATGTAAACAAAATTTATACTGACTGATACATATCTCCATTAATCTCTGATTTAAAGTTCACCCATTATGTAGTCTTTGACAATTTCTTATTTCAAGTTCACCAATCATGCAGTCTTTGATAATCTCTCATGTAAAGTTTGCACAATCATGCAGTCCTTGTAAATTTCTGATTTCAAGTTCACCCATCATGTGGTCTTTGAAAATCTTCAACAGAAGACATTTACATGTAATGATATTAAAAAATAAAACTCATATCAGTGATACACTTCACTGATTGTACTGAATATCGCTTGATTAAATATTCTATTTGAAATTTACATCCACATAGAAAATACCATGTAAATCTGTTGGATTATAAATTGGTGTCAGTACTGTTTAATCTGATCATTCACATTAAGCAGGACAGTCATTAGACCTTGCTGGCATTGTGTGTTAAGCCCATGCAAAGATTATGGGTAAAGCTGGATAAGGCATGCATGCACTGGTATGCAGTAAAGACTGTAATCATTTGATCAGGGTATTGTTTATAATCATCTCATCAGAGACAGGTCTATTGAATAATCAGTTCTAGCAGGATTCCTGATTAAACAGTGGCTTATCATGACTGAGGGATCTGCAGCTTGATGGCAGATATGAAACTGTGGTAGAGACATGTCGAAGTATCTAATGTCAATTACCCTATATACATGTATTTGCTTGTAAGTCCAGTCGAAATGCAAACAACACAGAACCTGATCTGCCATTGCATAATGCACTGGCAGATCAGGGTCTATGTTGTTTGTTCTTGCAACTGTTCCTATCAAACTGCATAGACTCAGATCTACCAGCAAATTATGCAATGACAGATTTGGGTCTGTACAGCTGAACTTGACTTACAAGCAAGTATTTACAGTGTTCTTTTAAATTATGTTTTTGATAGCTGATTTTTTTCCAATTCAAAGTGAGCAGTTTAATACTGACAAACCAGGAGTTAGCACTATGATACAGAGAGAAAGTTTGCTGAGGACCTAATGATATTATATAGTGTGGAACTTGTTGAGGACCTAGTGCCTTGATATAGTGAGAAGTTAGCTGAGGACACAGTACGATAATATTGTGAGGAAGTTTGCTGATGACCCAGTGATACGACATAGTGTGGAAGCTTGTTGAAGATGTAGTGCCTTGATATGGTGTGCAAGTTTACTGAGGACCTAGACCATGATATAGTGTAGAAGTTTGCTCAGAATATAAAACTACAGTATAGTGTCAAGACTATCAAGTTCGCTGAGGACCTAGTACTATGATACAGTGTGACAGTTTGCTGAGGACCTAATATCATCAGAATCATCAGTCTCATTGATAATGATAGTGAACTACTGCAATATAATGAAAGTTCTTTGAATACAAAAACTATCTCTTAATGACTTAGCTGATAAAAACTATCTACACCAAAGTGTTCAAAAGTTACTGGTTGAACTTGAAATTGTGTAACAATATACAAATTCAAATCAATAACAAAAATAATCAACTTAATGTACTATGGTGTGGGTAAAACCCTTGGCAGAAGATACAGTAATCTTATTTTACAATACTGCTGAAAATGTTACAAATTATAAACAAATTAGAGATTATTTTCTACAAGTGTCAAAGGCAGTAGACTCACTTTCAATAAATGTTTAATATACATGTATATCACAATATGTGTTATTGACATTTGAGCACCACTCTTGATCATGATCAGTTAGGCATGAAAGAAGACAGACTGAACATTTATGGTTCTCTTAGATGTAGATTAAATTGTACCAGGCAAGCACTTTCAATAATGCCGGATTAGAAGAAGCAAGCATTTCCTAGACTTAGACCAATCTGTGTTGAATGGAAGAAGATGCTAATCTTAAGTGGATGAAATGTCCCTGATGCAATAAGGTAATGAATTCTGAAACTTTTAAAATGAACTTTTATGAAATTCTGGAATTGTAGCCTGTGATTCCTTTATAGATATATAGTGAAAAATCACCTACAACCAGCATCTACTGAAATCCCTGGGCAATACAAATATATGTTTGCAACAGACCATTCTCAGAATGTATTCATGTATTCATTTGACCCTGGGTCAACGAATCCAAAACGAGGCTAAGCTAGCCACCAGCTTATAGATTTTTTAGAACCAGGGGAACAAATTATGGGAGATAAAGGCTTTGTTAAAATTAAAGAGAAAAATATTTTAATAAACAGATTAACAGAATATCCCATACATAAAAGGACAAAATTTTATATTGTTTAGACACGATTCTTCCCTATTATGTTTACTTTATCTAATGTCTGCATTTACATATTGGGTGTTAAAATTCATCCATGAATCAACACCACAAAAATAATATTAATTATAATCAATGAAGAAGTTCACATAAATAAGGGACCAATTTGTGTGTTTGGGGGCAGGGTGCTTTGATTTTTTTAATATATATATATATATATATATATATATATATATATATATATATATATATATATATACACACACAACTCCCTCGATAACTCGCGCCCTGATAACTCGTGAACCCGCTTATAACACGGGGTCAGGCATGGATCCCATTTTTTAAAACCAGAAATTACCCCAAAAATAGATCCCTATGTTATGAACTTTATGGAAATCGCGATCAAAATTAGCTACAAAAACTTTTGATATATCGCCGTTTTATCGTCGAAAACGGTAGATAGGACCTGGAAATTTTAATCAACATTATGAAATACCAAATTTAAAAATAAGTCATATAATTTTTTTACATTTTCTTTCCAATTGACATTCCTTGCACGCCGCAATTAACGATATGTAAGGAAATTTCGATCAATGAAAATGTCACTTATTTTTTTTATCAATTTAAATTTGTGTTCAAGTTCTATCTTCTAGTTCCTTTTATGTGTAATCATCATAAATGCAATGTGTCCTCTTGTAAAATGTGTCAATCTACCATCACAGCTATGTCCGTGAGCATTTCTCTGAGAACCTATTTAGGTGCCAACTGTGTTTTGATAACTGACTAGCAGAAGTATTTGTTGCATTGTTGCACTGAATTAAAAGCTGGCCTCCTTTGTATTATCACGTTAATTATGTCTTTTGAATCAAATAATGGAGGTGAAAGAAAAGAAAATTTAAAAGGCACAAAAATCCTACAAACTTAAAATCTAGCTGACCCGGTCGTATGTCGGGTGAACTCACTTCAGTTGATCAATTGAACGCTGTTATAAATGTTATTGTGCATGTAACATAAACTACCATAAATTAACTGACACACTGGTAACTGTGATCAAAGACAGCATGGCTACCAAGCGAAAAGAATACTATACTTCGTAAAATAAAGAGTTTGGTTTCACAGATATGGACCATTGTGGGCAAGCGAGTTTCAGAGAATTCTTGAACTGGCACTTTGAGATATCCTCAAGAATGATAAAAAGTTTCATTATTACTTCCAATGAAATCACGATATCAATACTGTACTAATTGAACAGCACAAAAATTGAGATTCGACGTAGACGATTGTCTCACGAAAATTTTGCTTGTTTTTTGAACAAAAGGAATTTTGTTTGGTGGTGTATCAACAGTTAGTCTAGTTCCCTGCTCTTTTGACTCCCAATTTGGCAGGATATAATGCCATACCACTCCGAGAACCAGACTCATCAAGAAAACAAAAAGCAGTGACGTAATACACGTTTTCGTGTAAATGTAATGCTTGTTGAAACCAGTTGGAACGATCTTTCACATGTTGGACATTTTGAAAATAAATATTATTTAAACAGAATAATGAACAACTTCATTAGAAAAAGTGCGTTATTAAAAGTTATTATCGACGTGAATGTAAAATGAGGATTCAGTCATTAAACAGCGAAGTTCCCTAACCCCGACACCCCCTCCGCTGTTTTCTCGATGTCCAAGCGATTTTTTTTCAATTTTTGGAGGTCCCTTGGTAACTTGCACCCTCGCTTATAGCGTGGTCTATGTTTGTGGACCCCGTTGTGCGCGAGTCATCGAGGGAGTGGTGTATATATAAATGCAATAAACTGATGACGAACAGTGCAAAACTAGTATCTAACTAGCCTGAGCGCTTTCGACTCTTAATGAGTCTTTTTCAAAGGCATATACAAAACACAGACAAAACAAACAAATAAAACACAAAAACCATTTTGTCTGCAAAACTCTACATGGCTGTTTCTACATGAATTAAACCTTAAATGTATTATGTCTCAACCAGCCTATATCAACTTGTTGCGGATACTGGAAAATATTTGTATTAACCTAGAAATCGATGAGCCATAGCGACATCTATTACTTTGTGTACATTTATGTAAGTGCAAATTATAGCCCGGATATTTAATTCTTATAGTAGTAATTGAAGGCTACTAAGAAAATTTAGAAAAGTTTTGAAAAGATAATGTGTCAGCTGTAAAGGATAATTCCACTTGTGCATGGCTGTCTTTTTCTAGTCTTTATGGTTTAAACCGCTTGGTTTCAATGTTTTAAGGTGGCATATCCAGTATTCTCCAACATACTGAAGGCTACAGATCTTACACGTGATGAGATAAATTACATTCTCTGTTTTGCATGTTTTGTTTGGACCATGTATGTTTAGTTTTTCTCTAGTCACTGTGCTAGTAAATGTCCTGGTCTCTATCATATGTTGACAGGTTTTGCATCTTTTATCACCACAGGGGCAAGATTGACTAGGGTGGTCTTGACTAGTGATTGGCGTTAGCTTCGCCCTGACTAGGATGTCCTTGAGGTTTTTTGGTCTCCGGTAGGCTACTACAGGTTTGTTCGGAAGGATTAGCTTTAGTACGTCCGACGATTCCACGATGGGCCAGTGTTTTGCGATGATTTTACCTACTTTGGGGTTGTCTGGATGGTAGGTCAGGATAAATGGTATCCTATCAGCCTTTTCCTTCTTTCCATATTTTAGTAGGTCATCATGGTTTGTTTGTTTAGCCCTTTGGGTTGCCTCCACAATCAGGTCTTTGTCGCAGCCTCGGTAAATTAAATGTTTAGATAGCTCTTTAGACCTTTCTAGGAATGTTTCATCGTCGGAGCAAATTCTGCATATCCTCAGTGCCTGGCTATATTGAATGTTCCTAATGCAGTGTTTTGGATGACAGATGGTTGGGAGGAGATACTGGTGTTTGTCGGTTGGTTAGATACTAGTTTTGCACTGTTCACTGTCAGTTTATTGCATTTATCTCAATCAATCCCTGACACACGTGATCCCTTGCTGGATCAAGTGCACTTGAAAGGGCTGTTATTCGCCATATAATTTGTATTCTTTATATATATATATATATATATATATATATATATATATATATATATATATATATGAATGGCTTTTAAACAGCTTTGAACAAATAATCCTGCTGTTTTGTGGGTAAATATATAACTGCCAGTCTCTAATTGAAACCAAAACAAAATGTGTTCGTATGAATAAAATCGTATATCCATATTGTCAGTTGACAAATGATTCAGAAAAGAAAAAAATATGTCATTTAGAGGGAAAATCCCAGTCCCTCCCACCCCCAGGCACTAAAAGCAGCAAGCACCATAACAACAACCAGGTTGTGCACTTCTGATACAAATTAAGATGCAAGCATACTGACATGTACCCAAAACTATTTAAAGCACACCCCAAAGTCTCTATTGGTTTGGGGGGTGTGGTTGGTTAAAGGGCAGTTTGTGTCACTATGCACATTTTATAAATGTTTTATTCTGACTGCGTGTTTTGACCACAGTATTGATTGATCATAGCTGTACATTTAAACCATACCTAATCAGAAGCAAAATTCATGCTTTAAATAGTTTCTTTTCTCTATCATTAACTTTTGTGTGCTGTAGAGAAAAAGGACTCTCAAGATAGGACATAAATCAACTTACGTTTAAGAGAATGGACATATCAAGTAAATTTTCGTCATTATAATATATACAGCGGTAATTCTATAATATAAAATATTCTTATGCAAAAGGAAACAATCTCTATAAAATACATTACATCCATTACAGCCGTGACCAAAATAATATATTCTCTCATAAAAGGAATCTACATAATATATATTATATGCAGTATAGTCGCGATCTGCCTAGCTTAGCCACATTTTCGTGATACATTAATATTCATGAGGATCTCATTAAGAATGGTCTATAGGGCTAGTAATCAGTACGATTCAAAAATCAACACAGTTCCTCTAGAAAATTTTCAAACATTATGCAGACAGTTGTTGTGTTAATCAATTTGTGCTATAAACTGCCTTGATAATAAATATCCTAAAAGACTGGAAAAAAATTTCTGGCATAATATCATTCTAACCTATATTCTCCTGTATAATGGACTCTCAAATGAGAACAGCATGACACATATCTGTTGATGCATAATGTGATGGCTGATCATTCTATTTCAGTTCTGACAGTGCATAATGTGACAGCCAATCAGGGTCTATGTTCATTCTATTTCAGATCTGTCAATGCATAATATGATAGATGATCCATGTCTACATTCATTCTACTTCAGATCAGGCGCTGCATAATGTGATGGCCAATCAGGATCAATGTTCATTTATGTCTGTCAGTACATAATAAGATGGCTGATCAGGGTCAATGTTCATTCTATTTCTGTCAGGACATAATGTGACAAATGATCATTCAATATAAGATCTGCTGGTGCACAATGTGATCACTGATTGGGGTCCATGTTCATTTTACTTCAATGCGTTGGTGCTTTTGGTGATTTAAATCTTGATCTACAATTTTCACAGTTGGATGCAAAATATATACTGGTAAGTACAGTATATAAGCATGCCTATGTAGGTGCCTAGCATCTAATGACTGACAGTGTTTTTCCCCACTCCTTCAAGACCCAAAGAAGCCATGACTGGCTATGATAGATTACTACCATCCAGATGCAGATCTATTCAAGGATAAGTGTGGGCTTCATGCTAATTCCTAAAACATCTCTCTGAAAACTCAACCAAATGTACTAAAATCACTCATCATTATATTTTTAAGCCCATCCATTATTTCTTCATTAAATCTCTCCAATTTTTAAAAATTCTCCCTCCCCCAAATAGAGGACCTACACTGTTCTATACCACATGTAACCAGACAATGACTCACATTCTGGAAAACATATTTACTTATAATCTGTCTGCTATCCTTGACCAAGCATGTCTATCTAAATGGCACATTAAATTTCAATATTTAACAAGAGACCCAAGTGGACTAACATAACATTGCTCACTGTCCAACATCTGCCTAATGGCCAAATACAAGAGCAGTTGGACGGGAAATATGGGTCAGGGGAATACTTTTTGTTCAAATTTATTCCAGTGCTATTGACTTTAGTTAAGAAAACAACTGTTTTTCAAGGTTTCTCTGTCTTCATTTATGTTTGATGGCACATCAGCATCCTTTGTCGAATACTGAAAGACCTTTATGACAAAGCTTATGGTCAAGTGGTCAGATCTGGTTCATCTTGTTTTGAGAGAAATTTGTTTTAGTGTTTTTCTCTTCTTTGTAATGGCAGCCACATTTGATGGTGGATTGACATCAATGATAAAACATATCTAAAAAAAACCCATAACTACTGCACTATAATATTTTAAATATTGTCCTAATTTTGAAATTGTTTACTTAAAATGAATGTACTTTCATTTCAAGAAGCAATACTTATTTGCAGGTGGGGTGGGGTGAACCATGATAATTATTTTTATCACTATTAAGAATAAACATATTTTTCACCTAAAGGGTAAACAGGCAAATAAGCTGAGCATATTTTATCAAATCTTTTCCAGTGGAAGAAAATCCAGATGTTTTCATAAAATGGAAGCCATTTGTTTTGCGTGAAAACGAAACTATTTGTTTTGCGTAAGAAAAGGAAATCATTTGTTTTGCATAAAAAGGGAGCCATCTGTTTTGCATTAAAAAATGAAGCCATTTGTTCTGCATAAAAAGGAAGCCATTTCTTTTGTGTAAAAAGGAAGCCATTTGCTTTGCATAAAAAGGAAGCCATTTGTTTTGCATAAAAAAAGGAAGCCATCTGTTTTCCAAGGAAGCAGGACGGAGCTATATAGTTAGAGTATAAGAAACACTACATTATATACTCACCTGCAAGTCAAGTCCACTGAAAACAACATAGACCCTGAACTGCCATGGCATCATACACTGGCAGATCTGAGTCTGTGTTGTTTGTTCTACCACCCAGACCTACTGGCACATTATGTGATGGCAAATCTAAGTTTATGTGGTTTGCAGTTGGACCCAACTTACATGCAAGTATATATAGCATGCTGTATATAATGACCTGTCCAATGCCTGCTTGCCATGGTTTGGAATAGGTTATCTTCGATATAACGCACAATCAAAATATACTACAAATGTTAGAGTTACATTATGTACTGATGTTGGTATTCCAAGTTTAGTAGTAACTATTTTATAAAGCATGTGTTTCTAATATGACCTTTAATAGTTTCTTAGTCAGTCATATATACTATACTGGCCCACACTTTTCTGCATAGACCTTCTTCTGGTGCCTTGTATTGGGCAAATAAAACCAGACCAGAAAATAAACTAGAGTTTAATCAGTGAGTACATAGCTCACCTCTAAGTTCAGTAGTCTTCAGTACACACTGCAAACATTATCATGCAGACAAGTTCAGACTAAAGTGAATGACAACAAAATGTGATCTCTTTTACAATGCACAAGTTTCTGGCACTTTTTAACTTTTACATTGTAATTTTTAATGTTTAAACAGAACTACATAGCTATTATTGTGCTGACATACCTTTAAACCTACCTATCTAACTACCTACCAATCCATATCTTCCAGTCTAACTATCCAGCTACCTAACTACCTACCTACTGTGACAGGACAGAAAAGACATACAACAATAAATTCTATTCTATGATATCACAATTGAGGTACTTATGATGAATTGATAAAAAACTGAGATTAATGATGTGTGTGCATTATTTATTTTAAAATTATTATTCTTACAATGAAAGCAAAAAGAATTCAGCATGCAATCCACTCATCTAATTCCTATATTCATTCACATGTACCACATACACAGCTAACCTATCACAATACCTTATATATAGTCAACAAAATGGAAAGTATACCATTGAATAAAAATATTTATTCTTGCTTCCAACTACAGTGATCAGAAAGAGTCCTCTGAGTAGACTATGATGTATATAACATGGAAGAATCAAGGAGGTTATAAACATAAATACTTCATTTATGTTTATTAATTAAGTATAAGCTGCAGGTGATAGGGATCTGCCAACAGAATTGATAAAGATGCATCCAATTATCTGGGTTTTTTAATGGAACATAAAACAGCATCCAATAAAATGAACCTTAAATAGAAAACTTTCAACAAAGTTATTAAAGAATGAAATATAGGTCACTGAGACCTGTTTTTGCAATAAGGATGTATAACTAATTAAGATGCATCCACTCACCAAGTTTCATGATTCTATGTAAGACAGTAAGGACACAGCATGTCCAAACTTTGTATGGTCATGAACTAAATGCAAAAGCTTAACCAAAGCCAATAAAATGTGAAATATAGGTCACTGTGACCTTTATTAAATTGGTTTGATACTAAGAGAGATTATAGGATCATCTAGTTTACTGATTTAAGCATGAACAGTAAAAACACAAAACTGTACGAGTCAGTAAAGTGTGATACATGGATCACAGTAATATACTTTTTAAGATGAAGGTCTAGCACTCAACCAGATACATCCTCCCACCAAGTTTCATAATTCAAGTAAAACAGTATTATACAGGAGGTAAAAAAAAATCAGTCACATGTGAAATGCAAAAACATGACTGAATAAAATGTGAAATGTAGGTCACAGTGACCTTCTTTGGCTGTATTGGTGTGGAAATAGATACATACATCATCTTGTTTGATGATTCTAGCATAAACAGAGCATGAGATTGAACCAAGTCTATGAAGCATGAAAAAGGGTCACTGACCTACGTTTATGATGAGGGCATAGAACTCATCAAGACGCATCTCTCACCAATATGTGTGCAGGATGCAAAGAACTTACCTGCTCTTAATCTAAATGCAAAAACTAAACCTAAGACAGTAAAATATGAAATACAGGTCACAGTGATATTCTTTCATTGTACAGGTCTGGTATTAATAGAGATGCATTCAATCATCTAGTTTCATAATTCAGGCATGAACATAGCTTGTGACTGAACGAAGTTAGTAAAGCATTAAAATAAGGTCATGGTGACCATATATATATATATATATATATATATATATATATATATATATATATATATATATATATATACATATACACACATACATGGTACATAAAACCTATTCTGTCATGAGCTAAATCCTTAAACTTAACCTAAGCCTGTACAATGTGAAACGTACATCACCATGACCTTCTTTTGTTTTAGTGGTGTAATACTAACAGAGATGCATGCAATGATTTAGCTTGATGACTCTTGCATAAACAAACCTTGAGAAATAAACTTAAAGCACAAAATTTAACCAGTCACTGAAGCATAAAATATGGTTAGCAGTGACATATTTTTGTGATCATGGTACAAAACGTATACGCTTGCCAAGTTTCATTAATCTTGGTATAATATATGACCTAAACACAAACACTTAAGCCAGTAAAATGTGAAATTTAGGTCACAGTGACCTTCTTTTGTTGTAAGGGTGTAATATTCCTCAAGTTGCATCTCATCAACATGTTTCTTGATTCCTGGTATAACAGTATGTACACAGAAAAACGAGCTAAATGCAAATTAACCAAGAATGTACAAATTAGGAAGTGAGCTCCCTCAGTACTCTCCCAATGTATTTTTACAGTAGCATGTATGAATTAAGTACAAAAATGCATGACTGATATATGTGTGTGTGTGTGTGTGTGTGTGTGTGCATGTATGTGTGTGCTATTTTATAAATTCACTTTTCAGAAAGAACTTCATAAAATGAGTTCAGGAGTTTCTTTGCATTGTGAACCTTAGATAGCAAACACTGAAGTTTATAAATTTTATCTTAAATAAGCAAAAATATAAGATTCTGGTTATTATATGCCAAAACATACTGATTTTAATCAATAAAATCAAATCAATAAAAGTGTATTAGTGTAGTGAATTGGCACTGTGGCACATTTGGAATGTCTCATAGATAATGCTTTTGCTTTACCTTGTGCCATGATGTCATTTGTGAAGTCATAAGGCATCATTACATAATTTAGTACCAAAACAGTATCATATGGCTTGATCAACCTTGACAACAAACCTCAAATGGTTTTGTTTATTATAAACCTCCAAAATGATCAATTTTATAATATAAAAAATATCTTTTCTTCTTCCTTCTTTTGGTCAGTGCATCAGCAGAAGATAAGAAAGATACTTTAATATGCTGGCGATTCTGACAGCAAACAAACAATACTGAATTGCTTCTTTATCAAAATTCCAGTATTGAGTTATTTTTGGAAAGAATTAAAATATTTTATAACTTTAGTAACAGCAACCTTATTCTATGGCAGATTGACATCATGCAGACAAAGCTGAAAGGCCTTATGTGAAAATACTACCCTATACTATATTGGTAAAAATTCTAAATGAATTGGTTTAAATGTTTTTCTACTTTTTGTAATGGCAGATACTTTTGATCATGGACTTGTATCATTTGTATAAACTTGAATGGACACAATGACAGAATGCTCCATGTCAAATTAAGATCAGCTGTTTCTGAGATGAAGTTAAAAACAGAAAATGTTCACAGGTGCATGAAGAATGCAGGGCCACACTACAGGTTCACTTGGCCTTAAGTCCTGGTGAGCTTACAACAATCTGAGCACAAAGATAAGTGTTCCACAACTGCTAAAAGTGTTTCTTGAGAATCCAATATATTTAACTAATTGATCATCAATTGCTGCTTACTGATCAATGGTCATCTAATAATTCTTTAATTTGTCCACATGATGTTAAACAAATCAAGTTTTTTTCCAAAACAAAGACAGTGATGAAAAACTGAATTTTGTCAAAGACAATCACAGAAATTATAAAAAAGTTCAGTGAAAATAACAAATGCCATACCAAATTGCTTCATCAGAGAAACATTTGCCTGAACTGCCAGAATCATTCTCTTGTCAAGACAACATATGGCTCAAAGTTTCCCTCACCTTGCTCTCCTATTGTACACTGTGGTGTTTCTACGGAAGACAAAACTGTACTCATCACTTTGTCCATAGGCAAGGATAATGTCCTTAAACTCCTCCATGACACAATCGGCAGCCTTTGTCATCAGTTTCAGAGACCGGTCATCATTTGGCTTCATGAAATGATGAACCTCTGAAAATCTGACAAATGTAAAAAATAGTCTTAATGTTTTCATTAGGTGTGTATTACCTGCAGCAAAAAGACATATGCCCAAACATCTCTCCATCATCTTGCTTCCTACAAAAAAATTGGGCCACTGAACACTTACCATCTACAAACCATACTACTTTATCCTATTTGTAACATTACATGCTCATGTGCGTGCAAAATACATTCATTTACATAGTCATAGATTGCATCCCATCATCACAGCTTTTATAGTTGTGTGGAGAGTGCTGACCTGCAGGGCATTTAATTACCCTAAGACTACCTTCTTCTGTGATTGGGAACAGAGCCTGTTTTGTGTGGTCCCTGGGGAGGCCAGGGGGGAGTGGGATCAATACTAATTTATCTCTCAATTATGCTGGATCCTGATTTCCACTGAACTTGATCAATCCCCAAAAATTCCACCTGTCTGCCACAGATCAGTATATTTTTGTTTCTTTGATATTCCAATGGTGGTTGCCCTGGACAACAGGTAAAGTACTATATAATGACATCTGTTCTGTAATGATGTATATCACCTTAATACTTAAACACCTGGACAGCATGACATGCTAATAGTATGAATAAATTTGATCTGTAATGACCTCATTATTGTTAATCCAATGAATATTAAATTTTCACTATTCTGCTAAGCAGTTGTCATGTAAATGTTTTTCTAACATAAGTAATGGCATTCACATTTGATGGCAGATCAGTCTCATTTCTATTAACATTCTTTATGCCATAATGCTTTCTTTTGATTTTGATCAAAGTCTATTGAGTGGTTTTGGAGAAGTTTTTTAGTTCAGTAACAGTAACAATATTTTATTGCAAAGCAACATAATTTTCACAGACTTTGATGCATGGTTGCTGCCTGTGAAATTTTGTCAAAACCTGTATAGCGGCTTTCAAAAAGTTGAAAACTGGAAATGTTAACAAATAACGCATTTGGACAATACATGACTGACAGAAGACCAGCATCTACTCTAGAACTTAAAATTTTGAGGTGAATTCTCCTCTCCACTGAAAAAGATGAGGGCTGAGATAAAACTAGGGTCTGAAAATGGAATGCATGATTTATGCACATCTGGTTGATTTTTCAGCACAAGTTTTGAGAAAAAGTATGAATCATGTAATCAGACATCCTAAATTTGACCCTGAAGAACCATACCATAATTCATGTGGACCTGCTGCTAGGTACCTAAAAATTTACAAACTCAGTGACTTATGGAAAAAAAAGCATGATATTTAAATTTTTAATGTAAACTTTCCTTGCCCATTGTACTTTAAAATGAGTACAAAATTTTAATTTTTAATAATTTATCAGAAAACTGATTAAATTCCTGAGATTTTTGTACAGCATCTTCAGGGGCTGAAAATAGGTCCCAATCATCATGTAAATGGCCAATGTAAATTGTCTTTAATACCAATGAAAGATATTTAAAAATCATGCAGAATTCCCAATTGAGCAATATTTTACTTAAAATTTTGTTCTCAATGAATCAAATCTTTTATCCCAGAATTATGGGTACAGGCTCCTTCACCAATCACCCAAGAAAAACCCCTGGGTTTCTTCTGCACTTTAGGGAAAATCCAAATACATATTAGAGGGCAAGTACAAATAAAGCCATATCCTTTTTGGTATATTAACATCTCAGTGACTCCATTTAGCTGATTCACAATTCAACAAGTCTCCTAATGTTAATGAGAACTGGCAATTGGTATGGAACAAACAGCCTTTTCCAAAAGTCTCTATTGAAAATATTTTTTTGGTTGGTAATAAGTAAGTCATACAAGATTACAACCGTAACCATCAATAGCCTAGTCTGATTGTTGCCCTTTTGATTGTATAGGGTCAGTCCATGGTAGTTCACACAATATTCTGTTAACTCTAAAACTCTTTTGTCATTCAGCAAAACATGTACCCTGTACTGGCATGGTTTAAGCCATTTTTTTTATGGGACTGGTAAAAATTAATAACACAGATCAAAACCAAGCTATCAATGTATAGTCATTCAAACAACAGTGGCATTATTTGAATATACAGATTTGTGGGCTGAATTCATCATACAGTCTGTTATCAGAAGCAAAATTTGTGGCTGATCCTCCATGATATTCATGGTTGCTATGGTGAGGCCTCACTTACCACACTGGCATATTAGAATAAAACTTAAATTTTTCTTCAGTTACAATTACAATGGTAACATTCAAGAAAGACACCAATCATTTTAAAAAAATTAAACTTCTGTTTCCCATGAATGCCCCTCCTACATCACTGATCCTGACCTTTCACCTTTGTGCTGTAAATTACCTTGTATGTTCTAGGTCCCATAGACAACAATAAAATCACACAACTGAAGGTTCAGCATTTTCTGAACACCACTGTTACTAAAGTTCTCAGTGAACAGGAGTTCACTATTATGATATGTCCCTTCTCCCTGCCCTCACCGCTTCTGTGGCATGAATCAGTGTCTTTTAAGCAACGTTTAATAGAGCCTAGAAAATAGGTTACAGTGACCAAGTCTTGGTGCATGATATACCTTCATCCAGAGATACACCCTCAATGCAGGTTTAATAAATAGTACTTACCAAAATGCATTCACAGCGGAAATTCTGTAGCCACAGCTGAATGGGTTATATCAATAAGAGCCTAAACATGAATTTAAAACAATGTTTGATCAATCATGGAAAGCACATCACAGAGACCCAGTTTTGGTGTGCAGCACACCTTCATTCTAAGATGCACCCTTGTTTTAAGTTTGGTGGCCATGGGTACAAAGTTACTGGAATTTTAAAGACAAGATACAATTTATTAGTAACCTCATTAAATCCTTGATGTCACAATGACCCAGTCTGATGTGCAACACACATTCATCCAATGTGCATGCAATGAAAGTGTTTCTTTTAATGTCAACAGACACAGTAATATATGAGTTACAGCCTAGAAAGGAAGGACAAAAGGATGAATGCACAAACTAAGGAAGTGAATTCTATATACTGTATACATAACCCTGCATAACAAAGTGGAGAAATTAAATTAAAAATAAAAAGATGCCAAACAAATTATAAATGAAGGAAGGAAGGATACTGCTGTGGATGTTAAAATTTTACATTTTACAATATTTGCTGTTGGCAATTAAAACTAAAACCAATACCATCACAGCATAATATCCAATTAGATTTTACAGTGCCAAGATAGGACTTATTATTGCAGGTTATTTAAGATCTTAATGTAAGACATGTCACAGTTATATATCTGTCAAAAGTGTTGCACTCACCAAGACACATTCATACACAAAGTTGTAGGACCATGCAGTCAAAGTGAAAAAGCAAATGAGTCATACCTCAATGCAATACCTGACAAAGGTTTAATAGATATAAGGAGGTACAGAAGGATGGGCAGACAGCAAACACCTTTCCTCTGTTTCCATATTCAAAGTAGGCCAGAAAATGAGGTGTTATTGGCTGTCATTACCAAAAAGGAAGCAATATGTTTTCTCACTGTCCCCAAAATGAACAGCACCAATTAAACCTACTTGACTGGAAAAATCTGTAAGAATGTACAATTTCATGCTGATAACAGGATTCAAGAGTCTTCCATTCAATATATATTTGTCAATAATGCAAACATTCCTGACATTCGTTGAAGCTGTGATATATCTATAATGCTTATATATTAAATAGTGTAGACTTCAGATACTTATCGCTATCAACAGGTCACTACATGCATTTGCACAAAGAGACCATTAGTGTCATTAAAAATAATTACCTACAATACTGAAGAAAATATAATTACCTGGACCATTTTATTATGGTCATTTGATAACATTTCACTTCATTACTCTAAATATAAAAACAAACCTTCTGCTTTTCAATTCATTCTTTATGAATTCTTTGCAAATAATACCTTTCAACTCCTGCATTCATTTGGGGGCAAATCAAAGCAATTTTTACTTGACAAATTGTGAAATATGTAGGGACAAAAGTAATATTTTGTAGTTATAAAACCTATTCATGCTTTTTAAGTGAACAGTGACCTAGTTTTTATATGCATGATTTTCAATGCTATAGGAAAGATTCTGACCAATTCATATGATATCACCTTGTCTCAATTAAAAGCAAATTATTAATCTGATGGCTAAATGTGGCCTAATAAGATCAAGAGTCATGTACACTTGAAAAGTGAGTCACTGTAACCTACATGCACATGTGTCTACTGTCTAGTTATACAAACAAATTCTGATGAAGTCTAAGGAGAATACCATATACGATCACTTATGAGTCCAACTGCAAATTGCCCAGACCCAGATCTGCCATTGCATGATGTGCTGGCAGATCTGGGTCTATGCAGTTTGTTAGGCTTAATTATTAGAACAAATAAGACAGACCCTGCTCTGCCAGTGCATGATGCAAGGACAGATTGGGGTCTATGCTGTTTGCAGTTTGTCATGACTTATAAACAGGTTTATATAGTACTCTAAAATTCTATGCCACACTTTATATGTTGTAAAACAAAACAAGAAACCGAATTTTAACTGTATTTATTTTTAAAAAATTGTAAAAGTGTTATGTCAAAGTACCTATAAGTTTGTCACATTAGCTAAACTTTTACCTGTGGAATCCTTTACCATCCACACGAACCACAATCCAGCAGTTTGGGAGGCATTTATCTTCCACTTCAAACTGTCGTACATACTCGAACTTACTCTTTGCCATTACTTTCACTAATCTGTCTCAGACAATAATTTAATTTTTAAATTTGTGGGCTGATTTGAATTCTGCTAAAGTGAGCACTTCCTCTATGGTCATTTTTCCTATTCAAACATGTCTGAAGCTGAGTTTATCCAGTACTCATAAAATACTCAGTTATGTTGTGCTGAAGTAGTCTCAATGCAAGTTAGACCTGAAATAGAAATGAGATGAAAATGACGTCTGCTATTTATGAACCAAATGACTGTCTTTGCCAGTTTAATCCTAAATAAACACTGAAAAAATCTGACAAAGAAGTGGAGGTAGTGTTTGCGGCAATTATTCTCTGTACACAATTCCATGCTTGAAATACCGTTCAATTAAAATTTAAACATACACATGTACATGGTCATACATGTGCATGAAGAGGTCATTTCCACCATTAAATGCAAATTTTATAAAGGATATTACTGTATGAACATTCACCTCTATCTGTGATAATGCTCAAGGTCATGCCTCCCTATCAATTGGTTTTAACTCTCTATGACCCGAGTTACCATGATCATCCCTAATATAAATAAGGTTTAAAAGAATTCACAAATAATCAAATGTAGTTAGTATGGAGTGGGTACCTCATTCATTCACCAAATTTATATTTTCTCTGCTCCAGCTGACAAGGTAAAACACATGTTGAGCATCATGTGTCAAAAGTTGAGGGCAATACAAACAGTAAAATTTCTGGAACCAAATCAGAAGTCAATATTTTTCATTACATTGTCAACCACCTATTTATTATATCCTTAAAACCCATTATGAGTTATGCA
Source organism: Megalonaias nervosa (assembly GCA_016617855.1). Lineage (NCBI taxonomy): Eukaryota > Metazoa > Mollusca > Bivalvia > Unionida > Unionidae > Megalonaias > Megalonaias nervosa. The sequence continues at coordinate 2,971 of JAECUM010039007.1, read as the reverse complement.
CTGTTGCTTTGTACAAATTTCAATGAAACATAAAGCAGAACATAATATTTACCAGCAATACTTGCTTACAAGTTGGGCCTAACTGCAGATTGTTTAGAGTAATCAGTACAGCAAGCAATAGACCCTCTTCTGCTAATGCATTATGTGACAACAGGTCAGGGTCTATGTTGCTTGGAGATGGAAAGGACTTACAAGTAAGTACATACAGTACCTTAAAAATTCAAAATTCACTTCACACATAAAAATTTAAAAGAACCGTAACCCACCTTAAATCCAAGAATAAATGAATACAATTCATTCTTATTTCTGTATGGTATCACACAACATTGATATTTCAACTGATGTGCTGCAGGTTTTTATAACTGTAAATGCGAGCTATTCATTCTAGTTTTGTTGATGGAACATCAAAATTTATGTAAGCATTATCATCATCTGAACATACTGTTTTGCTTTCAAGTAGCGGATAACAGCATTTTGCTATACAACAAACTCTAGATTGTACAAAATGTCTGCCTTTGTTCTTTCAAACGCAATTCTACTGATTTTTCCTATTTCATTTTCAGGTCCATGAAACCTTAACTCAGATGCTTAGTTCTGTTAACAATCGAAGCTGTCCAATCTATTTGCAATGGCTGCATTAATTCCCACACTGGTATCACATTTAAAAGTTCTTATAAAGTGAATAAAATAATTCTGTTCATCAACATCACTGGACACTTGAGTTTTCCATGAACAAAAATAGTCACACCTCACATAATTGACAATGGTATGAACAAACAAGTGAAAGTACTGAATAGCTTTGGTCATGCAAAATGAATGGGACTGGTTTTAAATTATATTGTAAGAAAAATGTACTTATTCTGTACCTGCATTTAAAGCTAAGGTCTGAGAGGAACACAGTGTTTGGCCTGTGACCAGTTTGTTTGTTTTGTGGTGTTTAATGCCATTTTTCAGCACATGACAGGTTATACATAGTGGTCAGTATATCTGATGGAGGACAAACCTTGGAAGACCCCAGGATAAACCACTGACCCATGGGAAGCTACTAGCAAGCCTTCTCACATACCCACACTGGTCATGCTAAGACTCGCACACACACAAACAGAAGAAATCTTTCAGTGATCTGTAAAGGCAAGCACTTTAGACCACTTGGCTGTCCATGGCCCTGGCTTGTGACCAGCATTGTGATTCAACTTACATGAGATAAACACTCCTTGCACATCAGGATGCAAACTTTAAACATACTGTAATACAGCAGAACCTGTGTTGAAAGACAATCCCTTCTGTCCAAAATTCACAATCTTACAAGACAGGTGGTCTTTCATGACAGGTCATAACATCATATAATCAATAAATCTGTGCATGGAGAACCCGGTTTCTCAAGACAGGTGGTCTTTCAAGGCAGGTCACAACACTATATAATGAATAAATCTGTGCATGGAGAACCTGGTCTCTCGAGACATGTTTTACCGTATTTTACTAAAGTATCAGTATGAATACAGCCACTAACATAGAAGCTATGTCACCTTAATGTTGTTGATGTCTGCTCCTAATGCCATCTCTACCGGAAAAGTTATAACTCTGTCAACCATCATAGATGTGTGTGTGTGTGTGTGTGTGTGTGTGTGTGTGTGTGTGTGTGTGTGTGTGTGTGTGTGTGTGTGTGCACATGCATTTTTGCATGTATGAATGTATATGTGTGTGTGTATGCATGCATGCATGCATGTCTGTATGTAAGTATGTATGTAAATTGCAAAAATATTTAAAATCCTTCAAATGTAGTGTATTGATCATTCAAACATTTCTTTTTCTATAAGACATTTCAGTGAAGTAAAATAAATCTCAAAAGTTTACAGCAAAGATAAAATTAACTCCACACAATTGACTGTTTATGCATTTTTTTTTGGTGTCATAAATAAAATTTGTACAAATTTTATTTGCTTTGCAACTAATGAGTGATCATAATTTTATTAATCTCATTACCAAAAAAAATTAATAAGTTTATCAGCATGACAGCTAAATAACTTACAGAGAAGTAAACTTTACCTGTATAAAATTACAGTATCCAGAATTAATTGTAATCATTTTCCTCCTTAAATTCAACACCCAATTGTCCCGAGTTTGATCCAATTGAGATTTCACAGTTGCTTGGATTCAATGAAGGTCTTCTCTGATCTATCCTGGCTAAGCAACTGAGCTGCCAATAAAGGAACATTATCTTGTGAGAGTCAATAATAGTATGTGTAATGACTTGACGAGGTCCCAAACAATACATAATGTGACACTGCCAGGTATTTGTATCATGTAATGGTGTTCTACCTTATATATGTACATTAAAGTTCAGCACAAATCATCAGTAACTTTTTCCACCAAGTTTTACTTAACTCAGACAAAAATATTCAGAATAAGAGTAGTTCAGAACCATTTTTGCTAATTTTATTTCCAGTTTTAGCTGCTAATATTTTTGGAATACATGACAAATTACATGTGGGAGATTTAAAAAAAAAAGTGTGAATTAATACAAGGTACTGTATAAGGTTTAGTTTCATTGGGTTTATTGCCATTTTTTCAAAACACATGTTAGGCTATACATCACAGCTAGTATATTTGTTGGAGAAAAACTCAGGGATGAACCACAGAAAGCTACTAGCAAGCTTTCTTGCACTTTGAGGTAGGTCATGGAGAAACTCAAACTCACGTGGATGGATGTGACATTTGTGAGTTATCATTAGGGTAAGCACATTAGGCCACTGACAACCATCCAGGGCCCCAATAGTCCTACAATGTAAGATGTCCACCCTTACATGTATGTTTTTGGTCAATGCAAACAAAATAAATACCAGGGTGGACATCTTACATTGTAGGACTATTGGGGCTCCAATTACAGCTAAAAATTGACAACTCTATCATTTTAAAATCTTAAATAATATAACTTGTATGTATCTCTCATGATACAATTAGCATTTATTAG
>JAECUM010039004.1:0-18081 GCA_016617855.1 Megalonaias nervosa | reverse complement strand
TAAATCATAATCATCTATATATATAAATCATAAGCATCTGTATATATAAATCATAATCATCTATATATATATAAATCATAAGCATCTGTATATATAAATCATAAGCATCTGTATATAATCATAAACATCTGTAAATAACCTGAATATAATCTGTATATAATCATAAATCATAAGCATCTGTATATATAAATCATAAGCATCTGTATATATAATCATAATCATCCTCAAAACAGTCCCCTGACCTTCTGAGCCTGCTAGAATGTTGTTTGGCAATCTAGGGGTTCACATAGGGTTATGGGGACTACATTTTGTATAATAGGATTTAGAATTTTTCAGAAACTGATTATTATTTTTATTTTAAAAAGAAAATATTAATGCTATTATTTCCGCTATTAAAAAATTAAAACATGACGGAATAAATCTCTTTGATAATCTCGATCGTGAGAAAATATTATGCGATTATGAAATATTAAAACAACGAAAATTTGAAAATAAATACACATTACCATCCAATTATAAATTCGTAAAATTAATTTATCAGTCTATGTTAGAATCCTTGGCAATGGTAAATGAAAAACAGGTAAAACTGTTTGCGCCTCTTGCACGTTCGATCGAAAATATCAGATCCGAACTATCTCGTGAATACGAGAAAAAGAAGATTGTGGACAATCGTGTAATGCAGTTGAGAAAGATTATGTTATTTGATTCTGTCAATGACACTGAGAGTGACACTGAGAGCAGCGACAGTGAAGGTACTCTGGCAAAATTGATAGAGTCGAACTATATACAGTATTAAAAAAAAATATTTATTTATTAAGAGTACAGAGTTAGATATATTCAAATATTATCGACTGATCATATTTTGTTGAATATGCAGATTTGTATGTTTTATTTGCAACAAATTGTACTGAAGCAGGATTGATGCAACAATGTTTTGCAGCTGCGTTTATTGATGGAAAAGTTACTTCTTGGCCTGTTTCTGTATTTACGGATTTAATAGCTCTCTTTTTAAATACTTTACACTTTCCTGCATTTCCACGTGCAGAATTCTGACTATGTGTAATAGCTTGCAGGTTACATAAATGATTATTTTTTGGGATTTCCATCAATGTGATCAATTACAAGTCCATCTTTGATGACCCCATAAAAACATTCGAATATGAATCTATGTGAGTAATAATTTTTTCTCGCAGCACGGAATCTAAAATAACCAAATTTATCAAGACTACCGACTGGGTTTTTTGATCGACAGTGTCTGATTACACCATCTCGTGATGCTTCATAAATTTTAATGATTGGATGCGCCACAAATTCGTTTTTCTTCATTTATATATAATATTATTTGTCTAAATCATTGTTTTGTAATCTGACCAGATAATCTTCTACAGTTTTTATAGGAGATTTACCTGACAATGTCAAAGTATTATTTTTTTGGTCATAATATCGTTTTAATTTTTTTTTTTGTACCGCCGCATTTCACACATAACTGAGTTTTTCCTCTGACTCCAACACCACATTGCACACACGGTTTTGGTCCCAGACTCCCATTTTTAACGCTTTGCATGTGGTAGCAGCAGAATTCATTCACGCATGTTTTGTTACAAGGAGAAGTATATCCAATTTTGAGCCAAGCACATTTATTCTTTGTTTCAATCATTATATATATACTAAAATTTCAATTTGAATATTTGTCTTAATTATAATGGATAATAAATTATCCAAAGTTGAACCTTATAGACCTAGATTTGATCTTCACAGACTATCAGAATATAAATTTAGTACTTTGATGCAAGATATAGCTTTAACAAATGAGGATATAACCGAACGTATCCGTGAAGCAAAGAATGAATTTCGTAATAATGGTGCTGCTCATGTATGGTCAACATTCAGAATCGGAAATATTGTAGATACTATAATGAATGACAAACGAGGAAAAGCAATTATTAATCACCTTGATGATCAAAAATATTTTATTTTAATAAAATTTATTGTAAATACAGAAGAAGATACTTGGATTATCCGTGACAAGCTTGATCCAGTCCGCATACAGTCAGGAAATAATATTGCTCTTTTGAGTAATAAATCTAAACCCGGAATATTGACCGGTGTTGACAAACCGTATTATGAACGCGCATATCCCGTTACTGCGGTTGTATATGCAATATATCCGCTGAATAATAAACCTGACGTTGGGGATCTCAAACCGATGAGACTGTCAGAGTCAAGAATAAACTGTGTAGCTGAATGAGTTACAGAACATTTCATAAATGCGATACGTGGTAATGGTCTGACAGATTTACGACGTAAAAAAATAAATACGTGGGCAGAATCAGTTAAAGATACCGGAGCATCTATTAAAGATGTTGCTAATCTAGAAAAGAAATTAAGATTTCCAATAACAGTAAAGACGTTAACAGGAGATGTTTTATATAAATAGAAATACATTAAAAAATGGAGCTCCGATAGATATTATTGATCATAATTCGCATGCGTAGACCTCAGCAGTAACAATATTTCCACGGGATAGAATAATTAAATTTTATGATGGTCATATATTTGATTTTATCAAAAATATCAGTAAAAGTGACCCTGTTTCCGTCTGGTTATTTCAAAGTTCAGAATATGATTATTACGATCAGTTTGTACGGCCTAATGGTGATATTTATCATACAGAATCTCTTAATGTAGAAATGGAACATCTTGCGCTGAAATATACTTCAGACAATGTCAAAGTTAGACAATTATTAAATAATTGTTTTACAGTTCCATCTGTAGCGGCTCATTTTGCTCAGGAGAAAAATTTATGGAAACCAACACGATCGGAATTTCTTGAAGATATCCATAAAAGCTGCGTAGAATATGGACACGGAGGATTGTGGAATACTAAATATAAGTATAATGAGGTTATCTCAATTGATATGGTAGCGTGTTATCCTGGGAGTTTTCTTGGATACGGAGAATGTTCTGAATACTTTAAGAGATTTGGACATCCATCACACGAGATGACCAGAGTTGCGATAAACGGACATTCACCAGATTTTGACTTAACCGGATTTGCTCATGTAGAATCATTTGAGTTTGCAGAAAATCTCCATCCGATTACTTATGCTTGGTTTGGAAGACATTTTTTAGAAAAATGTTGGGTTCCAATAGTACTATTGCGATATATGCTTAATGCTGGAATTTTAACATTTTTGAAGGTGAGTGAAGCAATTATATCGTATCGGTTACAAAAGCAAGTGTGGTTACCAAAACCAAATAGATTTAATATTGATGATGCTAGGAAAGAATTACCTGATCTTAATGAAGATGACATTAATAATATACGTAAATGCAGAGATGAGCATGATGAGAAACTTGCAAAAGATCTCGGTAGAAAGATAATTGGTAAATTTACTCAAGGAGGAGCATATGATCATAAAAGACACTGTACAAGATTGATTATGGACGATGCTGAACTCTATTTTATAATCGCTGATACAACGAAAAAAAAAACACATTTATAAATCGGAGTAATGCTTATTTATCAGACGGAACCAAACTAGGTACAATTGTGAGCTATATTGATGGTGACTCACCGCAATTTACTCATTTAAGATCATCGATGTTGGCATATGTTTCGATAAATCTACTGTCTATGATAAATAGATTTTCTCGTTACGCTGTCAGAGTTGCTACAGATTCGTTCTACATAAATAAAAAATATACAGATTTGTTAAAACCGCTACTTGGTAATGGTGAATGGGGATCATGGAGAATAAAACAAGAAAATATACTTAGTTATTCTGAATCTGCCGACGTTGAAATTAAGGAAATATATTACAAAAATAATAATCAATATCAAAGTCATCAGCACCATCTGTATATGATCCTGTGGCTAGACATAAAACTGTTTATCTTAACGGATGCGGTGGTTCAGGTAAAACAACACGTGCGATTAAATTATTCATGAATAATAATTCAGATATAATTGTTTTGACACCGACACATAAATTAGCCAGGGAAATAAAAGAACGAGGAGTAAAATCATGTACATATCATAGTTTCTTTAGATGGTGTGGAGACACATGGACTCCTGAACGAATGGGTGAGAAATATATACCTAAATATATTATATGGGACGAGGTAGACACGGTGTCGTTAGAAATATTAAAAACATTTCTTGATTGGTTATTGACAAAGAATACTGCTGTAATAATGTGTGGTGATCATGGTCAACCACCACTCTTTATTGGACAGTCACTACATGAATGGCTGAAGAATAACGTAAATTATTATGAAGAAATAAATGATGACCATAGAGCTATTGATGAACCGCTGAAGGAGTTTAAAAGGTTAATCAGACTACAGCCAGATAAAATACAATGTGAAATAATGCGAGGAGTAATTCCAGAGACTACAATGAATGATTTTCTGAGTTTATGGAATCCCGCTGATTTAATAGTTGCAAGTAGAAAGATAGTTCGTGATGAACTACAGGAGAAATTATTTCTGTTACATAAAGAAAAGTTTTCAGATCTACCTGTACCATTATGTTATCGCCCAGCAGATACTCGACGACAGAATATTGATGTTGAAATTCCTGGTGGTGGAATACAGAATCTTGTCTTGAATGATATTGTTTGAGTCGATATTAATGTTGTTGAGAATGCGCTGAGTATGAATAAATCACCGTGGACGTTAGGATACGCTATAACGATTCATTCGTCACAGGGGTTAACAATATCAGATACAAATATCTGGATTATAGATGATCGGATCGAATGGTCAAGTTTAGTTTATCTCGCAGTTTCTCGAGTCAGAAGAATATATCAACTACATAGGGTTATTATGAATTTTACAGAAAATAATAATCAGACTGTTAGTAATGACGTAATAAGAAAAAAACTATCTGGTTATAAGCAATGTGACAAAAAAATAAGCGTGACTTTGATATTGATACTGAATTTATTATAACACTATAACAACGACAGAATAATCATTGTGCAAGCTGTAACTGTAGTATGTTATGGCAATATTCGGATAATAATCCAAGACAATTTACCGTAGACAGAATTAATAGTGATTTTGGTCATACACGTAATATTGTCATATTGACATGTCTTGAATGCAATCGACGTAGAGGTTCTGGTTATGTAATTGTATGTAGTGGTAATTGTGTGTCTTTAGGAATTACTTGTAATTGTTCATGTACAAATCCACGTTGAGGAGCTGTAGAATCTAATCTGTAGATTGCAGGTCTACCCGTGGATCTTACCACGCTAGAAATTGTATGTGTAGTCACGCTCCAGATAGGATCAGTTGCTCTTTTTTTACCACCTTCAAGTTCACCAAGTTCATATAAATATCTTACAGTTACATTACCTAATACTGGTTGAGAGAAAGAGTCACGGCGTTGTATTTGTATATATTTTTTTGTAATCGCATTAGAAGGTTTCATGGAGGTTGAACGAGTAATTTCATTATTTAACGCAGCTATCACACTTGGTAACCTTGCAACCCATTCACGAGATCTCTCACCGGACTTAAAGTCAGTAGATATTTCCTTTGCGTATTGATATCCAAATAACCGCTCAGCAAGTGTTCGATTAAATCGTTCAACGATTGCCTGATCACGATGAATTTCAGTATGTCCTCGTCTGATTTTAACGTTATGTTTCTTCATCAACGATAATACTGCATCAAGAAATTCTTTGCCGGGATCAACCTGTAATAACTGTGGCCATCGTAGACCACCACGTTGATAAATTCGATCAAACGCAGATGCAACTTCAGTTGCTGTTTTTGTTGATAATGGTTACGCTTCTTTATATCTACTTGCAACATCAACGACAGTTAATGCGTATTTGTATGTGCGTGATTGACGTCTACCAATTTTAATGGTGTCATGTGGTAAAAATAAAATATCTGCTTGATGAACTTCATTAGGGACGCTGACATCAAAATGTGCGTACTGAATTTTTTAGGTGGTGGTAGATAAATTTGCCATATTGCCTGTCGTGCTAACCACGCTGCAGCAACAGAACGTGAGACTTTTGCTGCTTCAGCAAGTTTAGTAATCGCTGATCTGCCTCTCCAATATCCTCTTGGGCTATAATAAAGAGATTCCATTATAATAGTTATATAATTAATTACCAGCCCCTAGCATTATTTTACCTTTCATGGCAGTTTTTACTAGAAAACTAGCGAGTTTTTCTCTGACAGATTTATTAGGTATAGAATTTAACGCATGAATTAATTTTACATCTGCGAGATGCCGTTGTTGTAAATCTTTACTTTTATACGCAACGTCATGAACATGACACGCTTGATCAATCTTATTTATTGGATACTCTCCTGATCTTGGTTGATCTTGATCATCAAGTCGGATATCAAGTCGAGTTCCAGGACCACAATAATTATATCCAGGAAGATGTTTCTCACGGGGTATTTAGCCCATGGAGTTCCTGGTAATTTCCTTAATGAAGCGGCGATATCTCCACCTGTCTTTGTTCCTGACTTAGTCATGGAGACAAATTTGTATTTCTTCGTGCCACATTTTACACATTTGCCTGTCAGAGCACGTCGTTTATTCTTCGTTGTTATCGTTGTTAATTCAGCAGTGGGTGTAGATGCTCTACATCGAACACAATATAGCTCATATTATTTACTATATGGATATAATTGACTTTTCAGCGACACGAAAGCAAGAACCAGTAAAGCACCATCCAGCACTACCAAATTCTATCAGAATGATTATAATAGGTCCATCTGGATCAGGTAAAACACAACTATTATTAAATTTAATAATGAGATGGTTGAGATGGAGTAAACTGTATTTAGTAGCACCAACTGCAGATGATCAACACTGTTACGATGTACTCAGGGATCTTAATGAGAAAGCGAAATCAATTAATGAAGAAGGTGAAGATAATGATATTATTGATTTTATAACAGATATTAATAAAGCACCGTCCATAGATGACCTAGATAGATTTATTAATAATTTAGTAGTATATGACGACGTGATGATGGATAAACAAACAAATCCATCCACGATATTTTCCAGAGGTAGACACAAAAATACAGACGTTATATACGTCACTCAGCGATATATACATATACCCAAGATACTCAGAGACAACTGCAATATTTTAGTTGTATTTAATGGAGTAGATAAGTACACACATAAATATATCTATTACAACTGGTGTTCAGCAGATATGGACCCGATCAAGTTCAAAAACTTCTTTTCTCAAGCACAAGCTACTCCATTTGGATTTATAACGGTAAATTTACACGATTCGAGATCTAGGTATCGTATAGGTTTAGATAAAATCTTTGGTTAATTAACACGACGAGTAACACAAAAAAGATAAAAATATTTTAACAAACGAATTAAACTCAAACAGAATAAATATAATGGAGAAAGAAATTGTCGCATACAGGAATCTTCTAGAAAAATTAAAAACAGAATTTTACAAACTAGTTGTGGATAAAATCATTTTTGATGATAAACTATGGCATGAAAGCGGATTAGATAAGTTAGCGGTTAGCTATTTTACCGAAACGGATTCAACTCAATTTATAGCAGCAGGGAGTGTGAAAAACAACCAAAATTAATTGACCCGGCGAGTAAACTAAACACACTATAACATAAAAACAAAATACGTCAACGATGGAAATAACAAAAGTGAGCTAACCCAAAAGATTTATTATCCGTTTTCAACCGTATTTGGAAATAATATCAGTTAGAAGGTTCGGTTTAGCGTTATTGACATTATTTTTTTTCAGCCATTCGTAGGAACCTTATGTTTTTGTTCACGGATTCGAGCAAAAAAGTTGTAGGGTTCACACTCCCTGCTGCTAAAACATTTGGTGATTATCATGATTTATATTTGAAAACAGATGTATTACTACTAGCGGATGTTTTTGAAAGTTTTCGTCAAGTTAGTCATAAAAATTATGGACTAGATCCCTGCTGGTATCATTCTGCTCCCGGGCTGTCATTTCATTGGATAACTCCAGATCAATTTCTTAAAGAAACTGAAAAAGATTTACCTAGAAAAATTAATAATAATTTTTCCGATATCTCATACTTTGTTGAAGTTGATCTAGATTTCCCTAGTTCGTTACATGATCTACATAATGACTACCCATTTTGTGCAGAGTCTATGATAATCGATTACATTTTACTATCACCTGAGCAACGAGCCATGACAACAGCAAAAAATTCCATTGTTAATAAGCTAGTTCCAAATTTACTAAATTAAAGAAATTACGTGATACATTACAAAAATTTAAAACAAGCAGTAGATGCTGGACTAATTCTGAGAAAAGTCCATCGTGTGCTAAAATTTAATCAGTCGAGGTGGATGGCAGATTATATTGACTTAAATACCAAACGTGGTGCTATTGCTAAGACCGACTTTGAGAATTTTTTTTTTAAGTTAATGAATAACTCAGTTTTTGGAAAGACAATGGAGAATATCAGAAAGCGAGTCAAAATTGAAATTGTAAACGACATAAATCGCAGAAATAAATTAGTTAACGATGATGATTTTGTCAGTATGAAAATATTTAATGAAAATCTTGTTGCAATACAACGATGAAAGACAAATTTAAAGTTAAATAAACCAATATATGTTGGTGCAGCTGTACTTGATATATCAAAGTGGCTGATGTACGATTTTCACTATAATTTTACCAAAAAGCAGTGGCCAGATTCATAGTTGCTATTTACTGATACAGATTCGCTAGTTTATAATATAAAATGTGAAGATGTCTATCAAGATATTCATAAACGCCGTGACCTATTTGATTTATCAGATTATCCAACAAGTAGTGGATTTCATGATGATGCAGAAAAAAAAGTTATTGACAAAATGAAAGCTGAATTTATGTTTGTGCCGGTGAGAGAGTTTGTTGGACTTCGAAGTAAAATGTATGCCATAATTCTCGACGATAATAAACTGAAATAAAGCAAAAGGTATTCCTCGTGGATATCTAAAAAAATGTATGAAATTTAACGATCTTAAATCAGCGTTAAACAATAATGTTAGCTTTATAAAAACCAATATTATCAAATCCAGTCTTCACAAGCTTGAAACTGATACGATTATTAAACGTGGACTGAGCAATTTTGATGATAAAAGATATTGTAAGGATGGAATTAATACTCTAGCACTTGGGCATTACACCAGTATCTTTAATTAATTTTGGCAAAACTTTAAACGATGGAGTTAATATTTATGGTTTGAAAGGGAGATAATACCGTTCCAGCTAGTTTAAATCGCATTTGTATTATCGGACATAGTTAACATACATACAAATCTGATGTAACAATTTTGCTTTCTATCGTTCAAAATCAACTGACAGACCTTAGAATTACTGTATACATATGTCTAATTTCGACTTAGGCAGATTAGATAGCCAGCGAAATTTCCAACTATGAAACAGATGTTCTGTATTGATTTCACTCGGATGCCTTGAATCTTCACGGCCTGTTAAAACCCACTATTGATTTTTCAGAATGCAGAGTCGTACACAGCCGCTGTATTAATGTTGGAAATTGAAGAATAATGCTGCATTTGGCAACTTCATATACGAGCGCAGTCTAAAGCTTCGTTTTTCTGTACAAATAGACGGTAATATGTAAGATTTCAGATTTCGCGATTAAACACACACACACACACACACACACACACACACACACACACACATTTACAAGATGAAATTGTACATAGGAAATTCCACACACACACACACACACATGCACACACACACACATTTACAAGATGAAATTGTACATAGGAAATTCCCCCACACACACATACACACACACACTTACAAGATGAAATTGGAGGGGTCAGAATATAGGTGGGATTTAATGAAGAAATAAAGGTAAGGCTTGAAATTGGATTATTATTTCCAGTTAGAACCTTTTCAGAATTCTTCAGATGGTCTCAGATACTTGTGGCTTGTAAAAATAATTTTAAGTTGGTTAGACGTTTAAAAATTATGCATCAGTGAAATAAAATATAGAATAAAGTTGTGTTTCCCTCAAGAACTGTATCTTGAAACCATTTTGAAGTAATTGTATTAACCTCAAGAACTGTATCTTGGAACCATTTTGAAGTAATTGTATTAACCTCAAGAACTGTATCTTTTAACCATTTTGAAATAATTGTATTAACCTCAAGAACCATTATCTTTAAATCAAAGTAAACAGTATGCCATACCATAGTAAATTGTACTAAACCATACCTATACAAACTCAATAAAACTTTGAATATATTCTTATTTTCATGGTTTATACTTACAAAACTAAAAGTTCAACTATACTTAAATAAACTGTACCAGGTGGTCAAGTGACCTAAGGTGCTCACTTTGCAGATCGCTCATACATCTCACCTTTGTCTGCACAAGTTCAGTTCTCAGCTTGATCATCATGTGTATGTGAGAAAGTTTGCAGGTAACTTTCCATGTGAGAAAGTTTACTGGTAACTTCCCGTGTGAAAAAGCTTGCTGGTAGCTTCCCATGGGTCAGTTGTTTTTTCATGGTGACTTCTTCCAACAAAAATACTGGCTGCCATGTATCATGTGCTATAAAATGGCATTAAACCAACATAAACAAAAATAAAACAAACAAATAAAGTATAATTGTGTATTTGATTTTTCAATATTTAATATATAAAATGGTCAAAATATTGTACATTTACATTTGTTCTTCATAGTCTTACTAAAACATTTTGCAGAATATTTTCCATCGTCTCCCAGTAGTATAATTTGGTATTTTTTGTACTTCTTGCATCAAATAACCGAGGTAACTGTTTTTCATAAAAGCATTTACAGAGGATGCCAGAGACAAAAAAAACACCATATAGTAAGATATCTTGGCTTTATTTTTAATCATAGCAAAATATGTGAAATTGGAGTTAACTGAGTCTCATGTATCCAGTGTACATGTGGGGAATACATAAATGTCATTATTCTTATATACACATTTGTAATCCCTATTTTATTAAATTTAAAAAACTTTTCTACAGTAGTTAAATATTTTTTGGAGCCATTCATTAGCAGGAAAATGTCATATGACATCACAAATTTCCAGGCATTTAAAATGATGCTGCTGTTGACTACATATACCAGTAAACATATGTTAGTGTTGTAAAGTCATATTGTATCAGTGCTTTGGAATGCTTCCTCTTGTGTGCCATACTGGCAGTATTGATTTGTTGCCATTAAAACAGCTGAAGAGATTTTTACTTGAATGACATTGTATTCAGTAATTTGCATATTTATACAGGGAAGACTTTATCAATTTTAAAACTTCCTTCTAAAAGGTCTGACGCACATGAAATTGTAATTATAGCTTTCTGCAAACTAAGAATGGGCTCTTTGCCCATCCTGTTATTATGGACCAGTAAAATCAAGAAAGTACTACACTGTAATTATATTCACAGAGGAACTGTTTGTATATTTCTGTCCTTAGATACCATATATACTTGCATATAAGTTGGATCTAACTGTAACAACAAAGACACTTATATGCCATTGCATAATTCTCCAGTAGATTAGGGTCTGTATTATTTGTTCTACTGATTACCATATATACTCACTTATAAATTAAGTCCAACTGCAAACTGCACAGACCCATATCTGCCATCGTATAATGCACCAGCAGATCTGGATCTGTGCAGTTTATTAGGAGTAATCAGTAAAACAAACAAGTGCATTATGCTAGAGCAGATCAGGATCTTTGTTGTTTACAATCTTACTTGATATATAAGCGAGTACAGATGGTACTCCTGACAAACTGTATAGACCTAAATTTTTCAGGGCATTATGTGCTGGCAAATCTGGGTCTATGCAGTTAGCAGTTGGATTTGTGGATTTGACTTGTAGGCAAGCATAAATGGTACATTAGGTAATTTCACTTTGCATTTTATTGCCTAGATAATGTTATTTTGTTGGGGCATATTATGTTGCCAAGTTAATCATGTCCAATCCTGTCTCATCATATTCCTCTCAGATTTCATTCCTGCTCAATAACTTTTGAAGGACCTAATGGATTGAAATCAAATTTAGCATGAGGATTATATTCAGAAGACCTATTTCAAATTAAATTTCAATATTTTTGGATCTGTTAAATTAATTTGTTCTAAATTTAGAGAAAGACGATAAAGCTATGAATACATTTAAAAATGTATGGGGTGAAAATGTTATAATAACTAGATAATGTTCTACATGCATCATCAATATGAATGCACAAAGGCAGTTGGATTTTTGTCATAAAATAACCCGTGATAATATTATAACATGTACCTATATCTGACATAAAAGAAGAATACATGACTAGTATGAATAAAGAAGGTATATCAGGGTGACCACACTGAATTTGTTAAAGAAAAATCCTTAATTACTATTATCAGTACTTAAATAACTCAAGATTAAATGGTAATCAGCATGAAAATTGGTAAAAGTAACAACAGAATTGAGATATTAATAATTTTCATAGTTTTTCTAGTAATTCAGGCCACCATGCAACATTTTTCATTGCTGTATATATTTGCTTGCTAGTCGAGTCCAGTTGTAAACTGCACCATGCAATGACTGATGTAAGTCTGTGCAGTAATTAGGAGTAATTGGTAGAACTGTGAAAGATGGTTATTGCTCGTTTAAAGAAGGATTTTACAAAGATTCATTTCTTATGATATTTATAAAATGAATAATGATAAATTTGTACTGTGATCTACTCACAGTGAATAACATATAGAGAATATTTGCTTAAACGAGTGAATAATGGATATCTTTCATCAAGTAGGTGAAACTCAGTATTTTCACCTGTGAGATGAAATATCTCTTTTATTCACTATTTCATTATAAACATAACTAGCTTTTTGATTATTCAGCAGTCACAGTTTGGACCGACAGGTGTCATGATTCAAGAAATCAAACATGCTCCTCACGACGGCTTTCACACTTTGGATAATGTGTTGCAATTTCAATAGGATTAGATGATTTCAGACCTCTAAATTACTTTGATTAAGGGACTGTACTCGAATAATTGATAATAGATATAAAAAGGATATAAACAAAGAGCAAATTTTGCCACAATAATGGTTTAGATAATGCCTGGTATTCGGATAATAGTAGTTCAAAATAACTGAGAGTCTACGGTAGCTAACAGTTTGGGTTATCATTTTTGTGGTTGAAAGGTAATGGTCAGTGTGACTGAATAAAGGTAAATGGTTTTGTACTGTAACATTGGTTCTGCAAGTTGTGAGAGGTGACTAATAGGGATAACCTTGTTGCAATGGGATGTATCATTTGGTGATATTCAAGCACTTCATGGACTTTTCAAAAGGGTGCCATATATATAGAGAATTTGATTTTTATGCCTTTGTGGGGGATTTCTAAATTTTAGCACTATATAGCCAGGATTATGCTGATGTGCTGTTAAACCCTATACAGTCATACATATACACAAGTTCTACTTCACAGATATGGATCATGGGAAATGGGGCTGATATTCCATTCACAAAACTTGTGTTATGACAAGATGTCATGACACTGTCAATGTTAAAAGTTACATGATAAAGAAAGTTAATAAATACTGTTTGATTGCTTAGATTTCACTGTCATTTATTATTTTTACCACCAATACTTATTTTTTCTTTGGTACATGTATAACTTTAAAATCAGACCTGTATCTTTCTTTTGATTTCAAAGTTACTCAAAACATTAATAATTTTATCATTGACAAGTAGAAACATAAAATAAAGATTTATTTCTATTTCTATTTCTATCTGCAGGAGGTGCTAAGAAGTTTCTATATGCTGGTCCCAAGGGAAACAGAGATGCTGAGGTTGAAGATCAGTTGACATTTAATCAACCAAAGTCCCCAAGAGGTATGTTATTTTATAACCAGATAATTACACATGTATATTTTCTGATTCAGACTGTATAGATATATAACACAAACCATTTTATTATTAGAAGAATCAGCTAGCTTTCACTTCATTATGAAGGTGCCTAAGTTCTGAGGACTTGTATCCTCCTTCATAAAAAGAGACAGTATTAGTAATACATGTAATTGGAAAAGATGAGGTAATTGGAATGAAAATGAAATATGCATATAATATGTTAAAATTGTTTATTTGAAACATGTTGTAATTATCAAAGAAAAAGATAAGAGGTCAAATGGCCATGTGATTATTTACTAGGCAGACACTGGTAAGAAAATCAATATATGGAATTTTCCAAGCAAACTATAGCCACATTTTATCCGATGGCTTTGGGAAAGATTTTGGAGTTATTATTAAATTTTAGTAACATTGATCTCATTGCTATACAAATCAGCATCATTCTGACAAATTTCGAATAATCATATTTGGTAAAAGTGTTAATGAGAGGTCATTGAAGGTTTGCACTGATTTTGTAATGGAAACCTTCTTGGATGAGGGGAATGACTCATGACAGCTTGGAAGTTTTGATGTCCTCAGTTTGGAGATGTCTCGGTGATTTTCAGTATTTTTTTTATGCCTTTCTTGTTGTTATTCTTGTGTTTTGAATATATCTTGTCAAACACTTCATTTCTATAATTTTTATAACATAAATCAGTTGTTTATTCTTTTGTGAGGTAAAGCATCTGAATGGTCAAAATGAGAGAGAAGATTTTCCAAAGCTGTTATGTATTATTTCTAATGATTTCCCTCTGTTATCAGGATTTGGAAACCAGCATGTTGATCTTGAAAATGTTTGGAGCATCAAGAAGAATGTCACAGCAGGGACGGGCATCACGAGGTCTGATGGGCTGACCCTTAATGCTAGTAAAGGCTACTACTCTAGATATGGAGGAATGAAAGGTAATTATGTTGTTCTTACAGATAAATTTGAGTTCATTGTATAGAATTTACCTGAGTCAAAGACTTCACAACATATTGAAACTATAGTTAAACTACCCTTTGTTGTTTAATTTATATTTTTTTGACAAGGTGCACTTTGAAAGTATTAACATTACTATGAAACTGTTAGAAGAATTAACAGTATAAGGGAAGTTTTTTCTTATGTATTTTCATATCTTCAGCTGTGGCTTAGTACAGTCCATATTTTTGTTTCTTTATTTTGGAATTACAAGTAACATTTGTTTTGACATCTACCTGAGTAACTTCTGTAACACTTCTTCTGTTTATAATGCAGTTCATGGGACCCCATTTAGGTCTGATGTGTTATAAGTGAGAGAGTCTTATAATGGGGTATGGTATATCAAGGCTTTGTCACAGAATTGCCTCCAGATGCAAAAATAGGGTATTTAATGATGTAAAACAATATTAGAATTGTTCCATTTAAACATGCATTGTACCCAAGGCGGTACCATTTAAACAGACATCGTACCCACAACTGATCCTTTTAAACATACATTGTACCAAGGAAAGGCTCCTTTTTAAAAGATATATGCCAGGGTACTCTGAGTACTGAAAGACTTCATATGAAGATTATGTAAAATTCTAAATTGCATTGATGGGTAATTAGTCCACATTAAAAGTGCCTTCCCTTGGTCATATGTATATTATACTTGAACAGCTGTATTAAGAGCTAAAGTTAAGTGAAATAGATAGCAATTACTCCAAAACAAAATTTAACCAACTTAATGCAGTTCATGATCATACCTGCATTACAAGAGGAACAGTGGCATATTGAGGGGATTTAAAGTGAGGGACCAGTTTAAAAAGATCTTGACAGTGGGTTTTTTTGTCATTCAGTAACAGTCCAGAGAATAACAGGTCATGATGATCTTCCACTTGATTAATGCTAAGTGGAATTCATGGCAGCTATCTGCAGCTGATGTGCGAAAAAGCCTGTACATACTTGTCAGTATAGCAGAATTTATGATTTATGAAACTGATATAGTATTTCCATAGAAACTGGCTCTAGACTGCAAGTAATTTTTCCATATTGGTTGCGCCATATCATCTGAAGATTCTTGTTTTTCAATGTTAGGGTTTGTTTAGAATTTAAGTTAATAAGGGGCATGAAAAGATTTAAAATAAGACTTTTGGGTCAAAACATGAAATGTGAAATTCATGGTTATTCAGGCCCATAAGAAGCAAGAGGTTAAATAATTGCATTAATATAGGAACAAGTAAGACTACAGGCTTGTTTTATCAGCATCAGGTTTCTGGCACCAACATCACAATCAATTAAAATTGAGGTTCAGATTTGCAAGATTCATTTCCTATTAGTGATGCTATCCCCTTGTGGATGCTAATTTCAAATAATTTTTTGGTCATTATTACTGTGAAGTTAGAAATATTCATAGGAATAAACTTTTGCAGTTTAAGGAATAAACAGATGGTTACATGTGGATACAATTTTTGTTGGATCACACCATTTACCTTAACATCCAGTCTCAGCAAAAACTATTTAATGGATTCATTTTCATCCTGCACAAAAAAGAATTCAGATTTTACAGTTTGTTAAAGCTTTTCAAACACTGTAGCAGTTGTGTTTGTTTTGCACAGGTGTATAGTGGTTTGTTTAACTTACATTCACCACTTTTTGAAACTATTCACTTTTAAACTGATTTTGTTTTCTTCCTCAGAGAAAGATGAATTTCACCCATCATTTGGTGCTGGAAATGTGAATGCCAATAATCATATGAAACAAGGTAAGATGGTGTTGCTTAGATACCAAACAGGGATACAGGTGTTAACCCCAATTCTATTACCCCTTATAACATACCATAGCAGCCATAGCCCCAAGGCTTTTGAAAACAGCAGCACCTGTGATAAATTTCCACAAATATGGAAAACTGCAAACATAACTCCACTCCACAAAACAGGGGCAAAGGATGACTAGAACAATTTTTGTCTGATTTCTATATCTCCAACTCTTTCAAAATTAATTGAAAAGCATGTGCATGACGCATTTCTGACTTATTTCAGTAACCACATACTTCTCCATGATAACCAGTCTGGTGTTAGACAGAATCATTCCTGTAAAATGGCACTAATATCAATGGTTGACATATGGCTGATAGCTTCATGTGAATTAGTAAAGTTAGTTGGGAGTGTTATGGCTGATTTTGGAAAAGTGTTTGATAATAATATTCCTGAACTTCTAGAAAAATTACAAATGTACCAGTGTAAGGGCACAGCTCACAGATAGTTTACTTTATAATTGAAAGAAAGATTTCAGAAAGTGACTTTACATGGATATGTATCTGAAAATAAAAGAATAAAATGTGTGTCACAAGGATCTATCCTATTACCACTTTGTTTTTTATTTTCATAAAATCTCAAAGATTGAAAATACAGTAACATCACCATGGAAATTAAGTATCATCAACCTGGAAATACAGTATCATCATCTTGGAAACATAGTATCATCAACTAGATAACACAGTATCGTCAACTTGGTAATACAGTATCATCAACTTGGAAATATAGTATCATCAGCTTGGTAATATAGTATCATTAACTTGGTAATACAGTATCATCAACATGGAAATATAGTATCATCAACTTGGAAATACAGTATCTCAACTTCGTAGTACAGTATCATCAGTTTGGTAATATAGTATCATCAGCTTGGTAATACAGTATCATCAACTTGGTAATACAGTATCATCAACTTGGAAATATAGTATCTCAACTTGGTAATACAGTATCATCAACTTGGAAATATAGTATCTCAACTTGGTAATATAGTATCATCAACTTGGAAATATAATATCATCAACTTGGTAATACAGTATCATCAACTTGGAAATATAATATCATCAACTTGGTAATATAGTATCATCAACTTGGAAATATAGTATCATCAACTTAGTATAAGAGTATCATCAACCTGGAAATATAGTATCTCAGCTTGGTAGTACAGTATCATCAACTTGGAAATATAGTGTCATCAACTTGGAAATATAGTGTCATCAACTTGGAGATATAGTATCATCAGCTTGGTAATATAGTATCATTAACTTGGTAATACAGTATCATCAACTTGGAAATATAGTATCAGCAACTTGGAAATATAGTATCTCATCATGGTTATACAGTATCATCAACTTGGAAATATAGTGTCATCAACTTGGAG
>JAECUM010039003.1:0-23860 GCA_016617855.1 Megalonaias nervosa | reverse complement strand
ATAGGTACGGTATTAACCACGTCTGGTCATATGCAAGTCAAAATTGATAAATGCGCATGAGTTGCATATGGGCTAAAAAAAATCATGAGGCCGGTAGAGGGTAGGACTGATGTCGGGTAAAAGCCCTGCTTTCATACAATTAATGCAGCGTGCATTTAAAGTACCTTTGTGATGATGATAAGTATGTATTTCCTTTATATTTGATACCTTCGTATTTAACTATGGTTGATCGGATGTATATACTGGAAAGAGTATAAGCCCATTTCGTTCAAAGAATGTGAATGTTGAAATTTGAACTGTGAAGTTGACATTATGAACGATGCATCTGCTTATATGAATCACATCAACGTTTTTATTAAAAACGTATTCAGATTGTGGTGAATGCAAACTTACATGAGTTGTATATGACAAAGTCGTTCACCAAGGAATGCAGGCTTTGAAAAGTCTCCACCTGTCAGGAGGAAAAGAATATATCCAGAAAGGGCTCGTCGATGGACAGAATCCGAAATAGGAGTCTCGATGCAAACTCGGAAAACAGCTCTTTTGTACCCAAGAAACGCCTATAAATTGAGATTGCAAACTCGGCAAATTGTTATCACAAGCTAGAAACATCAGTCAGGCACTGACCTGAAACTGAGCAAAATATCCGTTCGTCGATTTGAAGTAAATAATCTTAAATATTGTCTTCAATATTATTCTTGGATTCCAATTCCAGACTGAAAACCATGTCTTCAAGTACCAGTTACCTAAACATTGTTCCATCACTGCAACATGTCCGTGTCACAAGTCGTGTGAACCCTAACTTCGCCATTTAAAATTACCAGAGATTTTACCTAACTTTGTTCAAGGCTACATGACGATTGGTAACAATAGAAAACGCGGCATTTCTACCGACAACTATGCAGGAGGTTAATGTTTATGGGGATTTGATTCATACTAAATCAAAAGAGTGAGGAGGGATATTTCAGTCCCATAAAATCGTGACAAATGCGTGTGGAAATTCAGTTTGCTCTATCCCTTAAAACACGATGAACGTGGTCTACTTCGCAAGCATTCAACAATAATCTTGAAGTCAACATCCAGAGAAAACTGACTGTAGAAACAAAACATGGAAATAGAAAATCAAGGAGAGGATTTACAATAGCAGAAGCGGTCACAACCAAAGTGAGAATGTGAAGGAGGAAGAAAAAGGAATAGCACAACAGTCGGACAATAGAAGACCTCAATGACATGTTTTGCTCCGTATTTTTACAAGAGAATCATTCTACTGACGAGGTGGCATAGTTATGGATGTGCAGTGGATCATCCAATTCAAGTGTATTACAAGTGTATGAAAACCTAATAAATAAATTTGAAGTATTATTTAGAGAAAGCTTGGACTCTTGTTCAAGAAGACAAAATATTGATCGAGTGGTACAAGAATTTGCTTCACCATTCCAAACTTCACTAACTGGCACCGGGACAAAATGCAGCGAAGCTATCTTGCATCAAGAAGGATTATTCCGTCGACCAGTCTAAGAAAAACGTGAAGTTTGAAGCATCACCTATTACGACTTGTGAAGTAGGTGTGCATCAAGGAATGAATACCTGTGAACTTCACTACATCCACAAACATGGTTAATACACAGTACTATGTAATCCAGTGGCCTGCGAAAGATGAATACCCTAATAGAAATGGCCTTAGGTCACAATTAATAGTTCCGGTTCAGTACCCACGAATGTAGTCCCAGTCTATTTTTAGATCATTTTTTCCTGTCTCCGTTTGGTGGTGATACAAGAGTTAGATTTAGGCATTCTTGGTAAGGATTTAAAGGCAATTGTTTATTCTTTAGAATATGAGCTTATGGTGTGGTTGTCTGTGTGTATTTCAGCAACAGTGCACAGTGAGTAATAAGGCCTTGGTGATGATCCGGAAGTGAAATCTGTGTTCCATTGCATGGTGTTTTGTTTACAATTCAGCCTCTCAAAAAAATGCAAGTCAACCCCTGACAAGAACTTCACCGTAAAGTCATCTTTGAAGGTATTTTAGATTAACATATGATTTGTATTGATTGTCACACAGTAGAAAGTTCAGTACTGAGAAACAAATGTAGAGAATATATAGTAAAATTAATTGTGTTCTATGGCCAAATGCGAAAGACTTTTAAGTTTATGTGATTAACACAGGCAACGGACATTGACCAGTAACTTACTGGCTCCCAACACCTGCTAAAAGGAAGAAGCTGATAAAACTGTAAAGTAACACATAAGGAGACATATTCTAACGTGATCGTGCCCTAACATAGAAAATTCGTGAAAAGCAATTGAAGTACTTTTAACTTCTGACAAATTATAGCATCTGCTGGAAGAAGTACAGGTAATGCTTCAATAATGTGCAAAGGAGAGTCCAAATTTTTAAACGTTTCAGTTAATTTTTTAAATTTTTATATTTTTTGAGGTGGGTGTGTGTGCATGGAAAGTTGTTAAAAAAAATGTTCATGCTGGTAAAAAAAAGCTAAAAATACGATGCGAAGAAACGAAAATTCAGCACCTAATCAGAAATAAACTTTTGCTATTTTGCATCTTAATTTATTCACCTCGTGCTGCTTGAAGGCGAACGTTATGAGGAATTTGTTTTTAGATAAATTGGGTAATCTCAACCTACACTTTAGATTCTCATTTAAACAAGCTATTTCATATTATGTTGAAATACTAATATCCAGTATAGTTTCCTAGACGGTGATATTATAAATAATTTATTTTTGATTACACTTATATGCATACAATAAAAACATAATTGGCGACATGAAGCTTATATGTAAATGTTTCTTTTCGACAAACATGTCGCTATGATATTTGACAAAGTACAGACGAGTCTGGCACAAAATACTGTTTTTAAAGCTGTTCTTAAACCATACAGTATCAGCTAGCATTTAAATGTTCTACTAAACAAGTTTCTACACTCGGCTCGAAATTTTGCGTCACAGAATCCATAGATGATTGGGTTGACTGTATTATTGATAATAAAGATCCTCAAAAACAGTTGAAACACCGTCACTTCCGGAGCCGTAAGCTTCTCCACAAATGTATCGCAGTTTGTTACAAGTAGAATAAGAACAAGATGAGGGTAGAAAGATAAACAAAACGCCAGGGTGATTAGAAATAACATAAGGGTTACACGAATTGCCTCCATGGACCGCTTTCTCTGCTTTTCTCTTGTAATTCTTTTGGAGATATCAAACTTTGTGGAGTTATCTTCGCGTCGAAGTTTCTGGCTGCTACTGAAAATTATTGACTTATAAAATGCCCTTCCATGTTTAGTGGCTTTCGAACTTGGATCAATTTTCGGTCGGTCGTTACCAGTTTCCGTATCAGGAACTTTTCCAATATCGCTAATGCTACTTTGAGAAACCAGTCCAAGGCTAGCTATCACCGTGGCACTTTGAGAAACCAGTCCAAGGCTAGCTGTCTCCGTGGCACTGGTAGCATGCGGCATTGTTTCGCTACATTTACTCGGCAATGTCTCATCGTTATATGAAATCTTAGCAACAGCATTCTGATATAAATCGTTAACATTATTCTTAGTGTATGTCTGCTTGCCATCTTTATCGATCCTTTTGTTACGATCTATGTTTTTGTCAGTTTCATCGAGATATTCAAGTGAATACGAACTGGTGTTGGCAACGTCCGTTTCTGCATTCTCTCGAACACGTACACTAAGCATGGCGTCAGAAAGGGCAAGATTTTTCTTAGACCAAAGTTCTCGTATGATAAAAGTATACAAAACACCCATCACAATTGTTATGGCAATAGTTTCAACAAAAAGATATGTAATGAATAATTTTGAAAATATCGAATTGTGGTATTCATCAGTGATAAAACAAGTTGTTCCTGATATATTTTTCACTCCAGTGTTTATTGTACTGTCCCCATATAACACTGTCGCTGGAATGGAAACTACTGTGCTGAAACCTATTGAAAAGACGCATAGTAGAAAGGTCTGTCTGTGACTAAACTGTCTTTGGAAAGGATGGCATATTTTTCTGAAGCGTTCAACGGCAATAACAAGAAGCAAAATTGCAGATCCGTGGTTCACTAAATAATGAAAGTATCGCGAGATTTTGCATATAGTACTTGACGCCATCATATATGGCAAGCGTAGGCTGTACGTCATATAGCTTCCACCGATTAAACAGCCTATTAAATCCAAAAATGCAAGGCACAAGATGAAGTATCGGTGATTTGACCGTCGAAACTTTTTCCTATAAATGTACACGACAAGAATATTTCCGAAGAACCCTAGAATCATGCAGAATAAGACAAAGACTACAGCTGGGATGTTCAGTACCCACAATTCCTCGTTTAGGTTCTCTAGTGACACTGTTTCATTTTGGCTGTGTTCATAGAAGTTACTAACCGGGCCAAACATTTTATGCTTCCAACCGACGATACTAACACTCGGTTGCCTCCCCTTTCTACCATCCACTTCGGAATGTATATGCGAAATAAATTCCTTCCTGCAAAATTAAGTTTATAAAGATCAATTCTTAATGACGATTCTCAAACTGAATAAGAATAATAATTTAATATGTCAGTGTAAAATTTAAAAATTTGAGGCTTTCAATCAAACATTGTAAGATAAATGATCAAATCTGTCTTTATAGCTAAGATGAAATGATTACCCCAGTAAAGTCAGAATATACAATGTATACAAGAAAGAGATCTCTTGTGATATTATGTAATCCGATTTAACATTAAAATACAGTATTATAAAAATATATATATATATATATATATATATATATATATATATATATATATATATATATATATATATATATATATATATATATATATATATATATATATCTGTGTGTGTGTCTGTCTCTGTGTGTGTGTGTGTGTGTGTGTGTGTGTGTGTGTCGTAAGGACGTCACGACACAAGTTTACTATACTAGCTCCTACTCTTCAATTTTCTCTAATAATGAAGACCGCCATGCTGGCTAGCTAGATGTTTGTCGGGGTAGACACTGGTTCTTTCCTGAACAAGACGGCATTACTGGCTGACTGAATCTTTGTCGGAGCAGGCTTCAGTCCTCTCAAGAACAACATACAACCTGTTACTGGCTGACTAAATCTTTTTTCGGGGCAGAGACCAGAATTTGTTGGAGCTGCAAAACCCGCCTATCCACGTATTCATTTTCTACATCACATGCATCCTTGCGTGATAGTAATTTTTTCTCTGGTTTCAAAATCAGCACAATGTAATCCACAAACTCGTACTTTTAAAAGTATATCACATCAATTTTCAAAATGTGCGATAATAAATTTGAAATGCACAACTTAATCCTTCTCTTGTCACTTGTACACACGTATCAACGTAAATTCCAAAATGTAGGGTGTTCAAAAATCAATTGTTATTATAATTTGTTTTAAAGTCTCAAGACCCAATCGATTTTGATCAGAAATCGACGTCGACGTCTGACATTACCATTAGCGTTTGAATTTCAACAAAGCAAGAAAATCTTACGTTATATTCTGTAACCTTCCGAATTTTTGACAGTTGCTATTAAAAATTAAACGTTTGCATTTGTAATTGTAGTAAAGTACATATATTTGAGAATTATTATAAAAATTATCCGGCAAGTACATACCTGCAAGTACATACACTTTGTACTAATATTTCCTCGGCATGTATTAGAAAAGCGTTCCAAATGTTATTCCACGAGCATATAATGCAGTCCAACTATTGATGAATGCATCACTTAAATTAAATTTCATGAGAAAAGTCGGAAAATCCAGCTTCCAAATCAATCATTGCTACAAGTTTACAAGTACGATCACGTGCAGATGCGGATCTTACAGAGGGACAATATCACACCGACACTTCCCCGGAAATTCTCCCCTTACAAGTCAAGAGCCACTAATCAGTCTTACAATGTAGTAATGACAAGTAACATTGACAACAATATGACTCGGTTATGTGTTGATGTATTATATTTGGGATGGCTGACACATAGAATCAGCAAAGGACTTACTAACATATTTGTTTTCTTTCATATTTATTTTCCATGAAAGGGGCTACTTACGTATTTTGAATAAAGATTATCGCAGAAAACACTATTATAACAAGTTTTAGTCCTAAATTGATGAAATTATGGATGTGATGTTAATTACACAATTGTAGAGTGCATCGTAACAAATATCTCGTACTTGAGAAGACTAAATAAATTTATCTGTCCAATGGAAAAAAGTAGCCAACATTTGTTTTTACTTTTGACTACTATAAAGGTTGATACATGCGTATTAGCTGGGGTGGGTGGGGTTGGGGTGCGGGCACACCGAAAGGAAATGAAACTGTGGTATAACAAGAGGCCCTAAACTACCAGTAATGTTGCTATGGTATCCATTTCTCGTTGCAACCCCAAATTTGGTCGAAACAAACGGCAATATCTGCCCTTGCAACAATCAGATATATCGTTGCAACATTATTTTCACCACTGGTTTTGTTCCAACAGTATATTTAATCGGAATATAACAGTTGCAAAAAAATAATTTCTATTGCATTTTACCAACGGCAAGCGGTTTTTTTCCCTAACGCTGAAAGTTCCATCCTCAAAAATTAACGTTGCACGATAATAGGATACCGATGCAACTATACCGTTGGTTTAAACCCTTTTGGTACACTGTACTACCAAACAGTGTAATGTACATGATGATCATTATATACACTTGTGCCTCAATATCCATCACAATTAAGTCACTTCCGGGCAATAAATCTGATTATATTCTTCGGATTACAGTCAAACGATCATATTGTTTGTTTTCAGCGATAGGCGTGTTGGTTTATTTCTTTCTGACTGCTCCAGGATTAGTCAAGCACTCACCAACAATTATGTCTAAGACGGAGCTATAATATGGTAACTCTTATATGGTCTTAACGCTAGAACACCTTCTTAAGGGAACATCTGTCCTGTAAGTCTCATGAAGAACTCAGTTTCATGGCAACCAGGATATGCGGTCCTGGTATTGAATATTTTAAATAGTGTAAACAAAAAACTTGGGAAAAAGCGTGATTTCAAATGTGAAACGATTGATATACAAAACAGAGGAGTGAGTATTCGGGTCGTTTTCAGCCCCTTCTATGATACTATTCATGCATTTTTCTGCAAACATGGGCTAGCTGGATATTGAGGTTATACAAAGAGTACTTTAAGTCATTTACAGGCTTTATCAAATTATAAATATGTTGTCATTATTTTAATGGGTTTGTTCAAGCCGTCGGAGTTAATGTGATTTACTCCGTCTGTCTGTCCGTCCGTTCTTGGCGCTATCAATACACAACTCTTCCTTCAAGCTTAGAAGTAACAATCTGTATGTAATTCATGTGTACGAGAACTACATGACTAAAAATGATTTGAGAGAGAGAGAGAGAGAGAGAGAGAGAGAGAGAGAGAACGTCAACTTAAGTACGTTTATAATGTCCAGATTCCTTTATGTGTTGTTACATCATCAGACTGACTGTATTTATTTCCAATATTCAAGTCACACAATAGTGTAATCAATGAAATAATAATTACGATTTGCTTCTTCACAATACTAAGCAAAATTATGTTTGCCTCTAAATTCAAAAGACAAGATGTAAAAACAATTCACCAATTTTCCCTGCCCCTCTACATGAGGCACTAGTATTGAAACTTTAGAAATGAAGGTTGAAACATTTCATTTCTTAATAAGTATATCTCGATCAAAACGGCGCAACTATTTTTATTACACTATAGTAAATCACCTTAAGAGGGAGAGACACCCATATTTTTCGGCTCCCCATATTTTTGGGCTCCTAATAATTAACTCACTGGCATCAGTCAAATAACTACTTGCCAAAACAAATGGTTGAACAATTACATTTGGTTGTCATTATTCCAATTAATAAACGGCACAACTAGTATTAACTTGGGTAGTCATCACCATAGTAAATCACCGTAAGAGCGAGTGTCACTGCCGCTTGTAACGGACCCAATGATACGGGCTGTCAATCAACTATTACACAACAGAGATTACAATTGACCGCTGTCCAGTTTGATAAATAGCTAGGTGTGAATCGTTGTATAATGAGACTGCCGGAGAAAAAGCATGCCCATCCGAGTAAGGAAATAAAAACAAATGACTGTACAACATAAATTCATATCTTAATAACATGGACCTTTTTATCCACTTTTCACGGTTTTTTTCACAAGGCACTATATGTAACTTATTATTATTATATAAGCATTCACTGCCTTAAGTTTAATATCCAAACACGTTCAAGTGCTGAAGGCAATTTGCGGTTTCTATATAGGAGAGTGGTGGCGCCGATCCTGTTGCTTTAAATAGCAGATTACGACCTTGTCTTCAATAGCAATTACGTGATGTGATGTCATGGTCGTTTACCCAATGCTTGAAGTTTCTTATAGTGGGTTTCCGCCGCCGGTGTCACTAAGAAAACTAACTTAAAATGGCTGATGTCTACTGAAGGCGTCAAAACCCGCTTCATGTAGACTTTGTATAGGCGTCCAAAAATGGCTGTAAGCAAATCAGATGGCGCTTGCAAGAGAATGTGGTCAGGGCCGACAAGGGGGCGGGGGTGGGGGGAGTGGGGGGGTGGGGGGTGGGGTGGAACCGGGGATATATTTAATTTTATAAAAGAAAAATTTTGTTTGAACAAGAACTAGGACAGGCCCGGTTGTTTCTTACCCGCGATCGCTCTCTACGGCCCTTAATGTGGTCGAGGTATCCAAAAGCCCTTATATGAGGTGAAGATATAGTTAAACCAGCCGACATGTTGTGAAGGATTATGCACCCCCAAAACCCTAGGTGCTAGATTTGAAAGCAACTAATGGATCAAACACAGACCGCAAATTCTCATATTTCTTTGCTTCGTCTGTTTTCCCCTACAAAGCCGTCTTCCATGGGTTTTCTGGGGGTGAGGGTAGGGTTGTTAGTCACAGGAATATTCGTGGGTGATAGAAAGAAGTCTGAATTCCACGGTGACGAAAACGCCACGGAATTGTGCGTAATGTCAATGTTTTATATATGAACGAAACTTTACTCAGATTTCATTCATGCGTACAGCGTTGCCTGAGGGATTTTTATTTTTAGCTGTTTCAAAATACTGAGCTCGGTTTACCCAATGCTGCCTGAGCAAATTACCGATTACCTTAAGGTCTTTCACGTGGATTTCACCATTAAAATAGTACTTATAAAGTCTGGCTGAAGTTGTCAGGAAGCTGTCTACTTTACAGACGACTTCCTGAACAAACAAAAAGCATGTAAGGCAAACTGCCAATCATATTTTTATTTAAGTTCCACACATTGGTTATTGTTTGATTATTCGTTGAATGTAATATTCTAATTAGTTCCTGTTAGGAACAATATCATTTCCTTGTATCAGTTATTTAACACGTTGAGCATCATTTTCTTAAATCAAGTGTTGGATTTTTATGCTAACGAGTTTTTGTCAGATTCTTTCATTGTTAAATTACATTATAAATAAACATCTCACTCACAAAATTTCTTTCAGTGTCTTCGGTAAAATCTAACCCCAACCCGACTTCAACCAGTTGAATCTAAAACGGTTCATCAATAGATGCGTCGGTTTCATCAGATGCATAGCATAATGTAAAAGTAATAAAAAATAATAAAAAAGTTTCTATAATTTTAAACATGCTCAAAGGAGATCTTTTGTGGTTGATACAAATCTCAGAAGACAATCTTTCAAGGTAGCTTTTAATTTATTTAAGGCAACAGAAACATTCTAAGATCTTACAAAATAACAGAAAAAAACCTCAAAGGAATGAAGAAATAGAGACAAAATACCAACCTATGAAAGAAAGCAAGGAAAGAGAATTAGATACTGCATTGTATGTCAAGTTGTATTGACTGAGTCTTTTTCATCTTGCTGGTGTAATGAGCAAAATACATTTGTCATCGAAACATTGCGTTAATGGCCAGTTGTAAAACATTTTCACATCTTTCTGTCGTTCATTCATAAATACTTTCTACTCTTTGACATTTTTATGTGATGGATGTGCACTTTTTATGTTCAATAGGTGTAATTAATAAAGGATTAACAAAATATTTGGATTTATTGACAATCTGTCGTCACAACATAAGTCATCTCTCTCCACGGTGAAATGAGTTTTTCTCATTGCAAACTGATTAAGATCAGATCTACACGGTCCTACGCAAAGATCTGACAGCGACCGCTCAGGACCTTGTTCTGGTGACCTATGTTATTAACATAATCGCTAATTTTATCAGCCACGTCTTATATCTTCGCGTTTGAACGACCGAGCAACATAGCTGAAGATCATCAATGTGTGCAACGAATTGATTCACTTTCAGATTTCTGAAAGCTGCGTTTCCATTTCGATTCAAAGATCACCAGAACATGACCCCTATGTGGTCACTGTCAGATCTTGACCTAGGACACTAGAGATCAGATTTTAATCAGATTGTAACATGAGCCTATGTGTATCAAAGGAGCAGCCGGGTGTGACTAACATCAGGCACTTTTGAAGCTTACTATCAAAACTTTATAACATGTTCCTTAAATATATACCGAAAGAAATTAAATATTCATCTTATTTAATATCAGAATTGCTGCACATCGTACATAAATACGTGTAAATATCATTTACCTTTTTTTTATCCGATATTTTCATTTGGATCAACGGCCATAATAATTTGTTCAACGGATGACTACTTCCGCTTTCAGCCACTTGTTTAGTTGTTGTATTGTTTTTGTGTTTTCATAAGGACATTACTGCCATATTTGGAAACATAAACGAGTCGTAGTAAATATGGTATGCATTGAATAAGGTATTACAGAATATGCAAATATGGCGTAGCAAGCCTTTATTGGAAAAAGAATTACCGCGAGAATCCCGTATTATCTGTCATGGTGGACAAGGTACGGTTAGCGGACCATTCCAATATCATTTACCTGATATAAGCGTTATCATTAGAAAAACATAGCTGTACTTAGAATATTTTAAGTACAGTCATCTTAATGTCTTTGACAAATAGTTTTCATTGGCTCTATTGTAAGGTATAGGATCGGATTGTAGCCTCAACACACACATATACTCTTCAGCCAGACTTCCTAACGTGAAGATATAAAACTTCATCTGATTGGCTCATAAAAGTATTGATTATGGTAATAACATAGGTCATCAGACAATAAATATCAGCAACACCAACATTAAATTCACACAGTCAGTACGAAACCTCGGTGTCACTCTTGACAGTACTCTCTCATTGCATCAACATGTCATGAACATCTTGAGCTGAGACGAATCAGCTCCATTCGCAAGTATCTTTCAGTTGATGCCACTAAAACACTTGTGTGTTCCTTAGTACTTTCAAGACTGGACTATTGTAACTCAATTCTGTCTGGTTCATCTCAATATCTACTTCAGAAACTTCAAAAAGTTCAAAATACAGCTTCTCGGATCATCCTTAGAGTACCACGATCAGAGCACGCCTCTCCCCTGCTCTGTACCCTACACTGGCTATCCATACGATCCAGAATTAAACACAAAATTTGTTCTCTCTGCTACGTTTCACTGACGGGCTCCAGTCCAACATACCTATCTGACCTCACCCATGTGTACACACCTGCAAGATACTTACGCTCCTCTTCTGACACTCGTATTCTCATTATTCCCACTATGAAGATGAAATCATATGGACAACGCTCTTTTGCATACCAGGGCCCAGCAACGTGGAACGAATTGCCCACTGCACTTAGACACAAAAACACAGTGATCTCATTCAAGAGCGCTCTTAAAACTCACCTATTTCAACTGCAAGAACAGACTTAAAGACATAATAATGTTTCCTTACCTTAAATATTTACAGCATGTTTTCTGTTTTCTAATTTCGTGGTGTTTGCTTTTATTTTTGTAATCATATCATTATATATGTTTTGTTTTTTTTTTTTGTTTTTTTGTTGTTTTTTTTTTTTTTTTTTAAAGCGTTGTCAAATGTTGTAAAGCGCTTAGAGCTTCTAAAGATTAGGCGCTATACAAAGTCCTCATTATTATTATTATTATTATCAGAACATGACCCCTAATCGGTCGTTGTCAGGTCTTCAGCAGGACAGTGATGATCTCATTTTAAACATTTTAATCAGACTGGCTCATGTTAATACCCCGTCCACGAAGTAGGGGTACTAATATTAGTACTAGTGCCGGCCTTGCCAGCTGACACGACACATATGACACGAATTCATCTAACCGATGCTACTAGAATGGGAAAACATGGCGCGTATTGTTTCTACGTAGCATTTCCTGCATATGTTATTGCAATCTGCCGCATTGTATCAGCTATCGCACGACGTAGTTTAATCTGAGCTACCTAATTGCATAAGGTTGTTGAGCGATTCTCGTCTCAAGCCGGAAACTGTGACATGTATATAGACAAGTCGTTATTAACCTTTCAGGGCGGTGACCCATACTAGGTTTGCAGTGTTACTCTCGCGACCCATCGAATGCTAAAAAAAACCCAATTGATTGCAAATTTCAAATTATTAACGTTGATCTCTGCGACCTACTCAAAATAGTATGGCCACCCAGTTTTAGATCGCTACCCATGGGTTAAGAACAATTGATACAGAAGGTTATGTCGGGTCTATCATTATTACTGTACAACTCCCTGGTCATATCTATGCACTTTGACTAAATGTATAGTTATTTCACTACAGAGATCCACGATCCATTTGTAAAAAAACCTTCATAAATCGGAAGGAGTACGACGTTTTTATTCATCAAAATTAACTTCTGTATCGTTTCGGAAAAATGTGTAATCACATTTCACGTGCTGATTATTAACTGGCATTGAGTCAGAATCATAACAAAGAGTTTACATGTTACAGGGCTACAACTAAAGAGACTTATATTCGCACACTTTACACTGGGTTATCTCCCTTATACCATGACATCAGCACTACATGTTTTTCAATGTGAGTTTGTAACTCCTTAGAAACTTTTTGTGCTTACGTATGCTGCATGAAGGGTGCATGGGACAGTTTTGTGGACATATTTAATGCCGTATTTTCCTGCCTAATTTAAAAAAAAAAAAAAGCATAAATATTACCATCAGTGGCGTAGCGAGGGTACTTAGCGCCCGGGGACAAAACATAAACTTGGCGCCCCCTTCGAGTGCATCTGAGATAACGAATAGTTGTATTTTCCTCATTTTGGCGCCCCTGGCACATGGCGCCTGGGGACAACTGTCCCCCCTCCCCTGCCCTCCCCAAGTTACGCCACTGATTACCATAATAGAGATTAAAAAGGCCCATATTTTGGATAGCTATATGTCATGGAGTGTGGTGGATGATGCGAGAAATCCCCCGCACTCCTAAGGGTTTTGGTTATCGTTATCCAGGAGATGATCGACCGCGGTCTTATTGTCCAGATCGAATAATTAATAATATAAAATATGACATTAAGGGTTGCAATAACTGAGCAGAGGTATATAATAGAATAACACGAGCCCACGTGTGCAAAATACGTAAGTTTAAAAATTACATAAACAAAATGAAATCGAGCATGACACGTGGATGATTCACTCTCTCTCAGCAATAGAATTATAAAATTATGCGAATTTCAATTAGCTGTTTTGTTACTGATAGATCTAATTTCATCATATGATCGTGTGACTGATCAAACTCAGATTACCGACATGACAGCATCATCTGGTGCTTCCGGTCCTATCCCAATCGGTCAGCTTTCCGTCTGTTACCTTTTCTCTCTCTCTATCCTATTAACCTCTTTGGGTCACCAACCTTACGGCTGCAGTCTACACTATCTTTCATATTTACAGTCCGCATGGACCTATCTTGTTTTACCTTGTGCTTTACTCGAGATTCGCACCTCCCTATGAAATCTTTCTCCTTTCGTGTTCCTCACTTTTCTATACGCGTCCTTAAGACGATTTATTTAGCGAGAACAGTACTCTCTACTGATTTCGGAGCACCTCAGGTTCTCGCCCTCCTCAGAAAAACTGGGACTGATTAATTCGACGAGGGCAACTATTCTAAAACCCCGAAATTCCGTATGGGAACACCACGCCCTTTCGTTTAGTATAGCCTTTCAGGATTACTAATTTAGTTGCCAAAAATCTTTATCTCCCATCGATGTCAGAAAATTCTCTCCAGTCCGCCTTTATTAATAACTACTTTAGAAAATATCATTTTATGAGACCTGTTTCAAATGGACTACACTTTCCTAAAATCTTCACTGATTTATGTGTATCTGGTCAGTTTACCGCTATGAGAGCGCTTTAACATTGCACTCTCGTCTGTTCCTAACTGTTTGCCAAGCGGGTCCTAATTAAAATTCAATTCATGTCCCAAGCAGAGCAGTCAACAATTTATTGCGAGACTAACCGATATATCAGTCTTAATGGGTACGTGTTACGCTGACCACAAAAGAATGTACTGTGACTTTATCTACTGAACTATTCTACAGAAGTGTGCACCATTACACTATATTAAAACAAAGGCATAAGACTATTATTTACTTGACTGGAGAAGTCAGTGGTAGTTCATAGCAAATGTAGCTTAAGCACCCAACCCCATATTTATACCTACATATTTACGTCCGAAAGTCATTTTTTTACACCATGTGATACTCACGGTGCAAACCCAATCACTTTTGCTAGGTGATAATTCTGCAAAACATTGTGTACTAAACTGCTGGGTGCAATTCAAAATAGTTGCCATCCAGGCTGTTTTTGAGATATTC
Source organism: Megalonaias nervosa (assembly GCA_016617855.1). Lineage (NCBI taxonomy): Eukaryota > Metazoa > Mollusca > Bivalvia > Unionida > Unionidae > Megalonaias > Megalonaias nervosa. Next base: position 9,092 of record JAECUM010039003.1, on the reverse strand, counting down.
TGCTTGCCAAGAACCCGCATGGTTACTGCTATGGGTGGCTAGCTCTTCTTTCTAACCTACTATTTGTATTTCACTGTCTACATACTGCAAAGTAACTATGAGAGGTGTGCATGCCTCACAACTATTACCAGAACAACATAAGCCCGAAACGCCTAATTCACAAGTATGTCCATATCTTTAATTATTAAACAACAATTGCTGAGAAAGTAACACCGTAGCTTAAAGTTCAGACATTTAACACGGACCAATTTATGAAACTATCCCCCGCTACCTTAATCGATTATATGATTTGCATTAAATCCAGCTATCATTCATTTGCATTAAATCCAATTATCATTGATTTGGATTAAATCCAGTTATCACTGATTAGCATTAAGTCCAGTATTTGATTTACATTAAATCGTTACATTATATCCAGTTATCATTGATGCACATTAAGTCAGTCATCACTGGTTTGCATTAAACCCAGTGATCATTGATGTGCATTAAATCCAGTTATCATTGATTTGCATTAATCTATTATAATTAGTTTGATAATTGCTATCAATCTAAGACGACAGATGCAATAAATGCAGACACTATGTTACCGTTTTTGAGAAGATATATTTTTTTAAAAATCGTTTGCGTGATCTTGTTTTCTTCTAATTTTTACCTAAAATAGAAATTTCAGCAACAAATAAATATATGCATCTGTTTTCATTAAAGCAGTCAAGTATAATAACTGTCAACAGATGAGATTCTTTTTTCAGTTAAATCATAAATTAATATCTGGAGATTTAGTTCAAAAGAATTGTTCTTGCTATCTCGAGATGACTCGGCTTCATAGATGCTGCTAGGCCATGGAATGACGAGCATGTCCGGGAATGCAGGCCTCGTGAGGTACAGTACCTTTTTTCTACAGGTGCATGGTATTACCAGGATACCGGTTTACTGCGGTATTGTTTTCCGGTGGTACGTACCACGGTACTTTTTAACTGTACCTGTACGTCGGTAATTTGTGACCGTAAGGAAGGTACAGAAATTGCCCATGAATCTTGCTACGACTTTAATGATATTAAAAGTGTGTATTCGTGACACAATAATTCACAAAATATCTTAAAAACTATAAAACGGTTGTATCTGTCACAAATTAATGGTGAAAATTGCAAATATAATTATATGTATGATATTTTAATCACATGTTTGGCACGTGTCACATATTCCAACGCAGAGGCAAAATGGAATGGTGTGAAAAATATTCGGGCGTAAATTACGTACGAGTGCACATGAAATAATATCATTACACATTAAGTTATTTCATTAAAACGACTTTATACAATTTGTATTATACTAGCCACGTTCGAACATCAGTATGTCTAGGACAAAACTAATTTCTAATTATTTAGTGCGTACAGAATATAATTGAATTTCAATAGTCTGTACAGCTATAAAATATCTAGCCTAATAACAAACTATGTTCTACCCAATAATATGGCGTTATGTGTCATAGGTTAGACATTGATTGAATATGGTCCGAAACATTATATATATATATATATATATATATATATATATATATATATATATATATATATATATATATATGCAATAAACTGACAACGAACAGTGCAAAACTAGTATCTAACTAGCCTAAGCGCTTTCTACTCTTAATGAGTCTTTTTCAAAGGTAAATACAAAACATAGACAAGACAAACAAATAAAACATAAACACCGTTGTGATTGCAAAAGTTTACATGACTATTTCTCCAGGAATGAAACGTCTAAATTTATTAGGTTTAAACTAGTTTATTTCGACTTGTTACGGATGTTGGAAAATATTTTATATTGACTTAGAAATCGACGAGTCATAACGACATCTGTTATTTTATGTAAATTTTATGTAAGCGCAAATTATACCCGGATATTATGTTGCTATAGTAACAATTATAGGCTATTGGGTGACTATTAAACAAATTTAGATAATTATTTTGGGGTTGTCTGGATGGTAAGTCAGGATAAATGGTATCCTATCAGTTTTTTCATTCTCTCCATATTTTAGTAGGTCATTGCGGTTTGGTTTTTGGCCCTTTGGCTTGCCTCCGCGATCAGATCCTTGTCGTAGCCTCGGTTAATCAAAATGTTTTGACAATTCTTCAGACCTTTTTTGGAATGTTTCATCGTCGGAGCAAATTCTAAACCTTTACAACCTTCCATAACTCTTCCTTCCTCAATGTTCCAAAATTTTCCTGGAACCCTTTCATCTTCCGACTTTTATTCTGTTAATGGTTCTAATACGTTCAAGATAGTTTTCCCCATCACTGCAATGTGCAGGCAATATTTATAGGGTGCCATTTCATATATACAAATATTCTGACATATCCAACAGTAGAATCAACAAGATTCAAAACTCATCAAAATGTGAGCAAGACAAATTAGATATGGATTATAATAACAATAGTGTAGCATCCATTACCATGCTATATAATATTTGAAAAAAGGCACACCTCTTACTTTTAGACATTACGTAGGGAATATAAGGATCTATTGACCTTGATGTATGTATTGACGATAAATGATTGGCTGAGAAAGTAGAGATCAGAAAATGTTTATGAGATAAGAGGATGGCATTGAGGACAGGGAATGGCACTACCCACAACACTGGCACAGAATCTGTACAGTTTTTAACGCATAGAATATGTATATCTTTAATGCACATAATCTGTACAGTTTTTAATGCATAGAATATGTACAGTTTTTAATGCACAGATTCTGTATAGTTTGTAACGCATATAATCTGTACAGTTTTTAGTGTACATAATCTTTACAGTTTTTAATGCACATAATCTGTACAGTTTTTAATGCATAGAATATATACAGTTTGTAATGCACAGAATCTGTACAGTTTGTAATGTACATAATCTGTATAGCTTTTAATACATAGAATCCGTTTAGAAGACCACATTACTTTTAGATGCTAACAGAGTATCATTACTATATCCTTGTGGTCATTCTCAGAATTTCAGATATTATATTTGCAAAAAAAGAAATGAGATATTTCGAAATATCAATATGATTGTAATGCTAATGAACATCTTCCTATTCGTATTGATATAATACAGCTCGTGGTTGTATGACATGAAAAATTCATCATTTGATACATTTATTTATGTTTGAAAAGTCAATTTGGACATGTCTATAATTTATTACTTTTAATAACATATTTGTTATGCTTTCGCATACGTTCTTTTCATCATTATTTGTCCTGAGCTAGTATAGTTCGAGATCCTAATCCATATAAATTGGATTGTTTCTAGTGTGAAGTGTAAATGTTTACTGTCTCAGCTTGAATGCATAGCGAATCTGTATCAGAACTCAGAACCTCATCCTATCGTCGTATTCTGGCTTCAGTTTAGTATTATAGGTTTCGTAAACAACCATTCTAAAAAGTGGAAAATTCTCTAGCACTTTATATCCATCACAGATGGGCTTGATTAATTTCATCTTTTCAGATTGACTAGCACATAATCTCTATTAGTGGTCTGTCTTTGGAATGAGTGATACTATTAATACTTTTGCGTATTTATTTTCTCTTGTATGTATTTTTACTGTTGACCATTTTTATATTCTCCAGTAATTCACTGAAAAATGCCTTTATTATAATTTCAAGACTTTTTTCTCAAAATCATTTAAAGCGTTGCATCTCGAATTCGTAATTCATTGAACTAATTAAGCCATGGTTGTTAACAAAACAAGAGTAGTCTGTGCATTCTTTTCGGTTTCAAATCCGACTGCATGTGCAGATTTGCATTTTTCGTGTGATTGATATACTTCTCTTCTTTAATGTACACAATAGCATTGCTACAGTTGCTTTTGTACCTATGTAATCACAAGTAAATTTCTTTTCCAAGGATAAGTACTTTTATTTGGAATTAATTTGTCTGGAGCTAATGGAAATTCCTTGAAATTGTCTTGCGTGTGTAATGGAATCACTAGATCTATTTCTAATATGCAACCGTTATCCCTATTGCCATATAGTCAGACAGGTTTTCTTCTATCAATTCATTTTGTTGGTTATTTGCCAAATATTATTTTTTATTCATCGCTATGTATTTGCTTTTTTCCATCTGTAAAGATTGAAGTGTTTAGGTACATGCTACATGATTTTAGTTTTATTCCGTCAGATTTGTTGTCTTTTTAAATTTTCCTTCTACGTATAATACCAATTTATACTTTAGCTTGCCTTTGCGTTATCGTACGTAATGTACCACGAATTCTAATTTCGATCAGTAAAAGATTTCGAAGTCAAACAAATGTTCAAACGTTCAATATCTTCCAACTCGCAATGTGTACTAAATCCAGTTCACCGCAATTGTGTTTTGGGTTAAGTTCGTAGTGTTTCACCTATGTACGTTCCGAAAATTAAAGTAGTTTTCTTTAAGTTGCGGTCATGATCATGAGTGTTCTTAAATTGAAGTGTAGAATCACAGTAGACCCACAATGATAATCGTCATTGTTTTATATTTGTAGCCTTACGTGATTAGCAAAACTTTTCTTTTAGTGGTATTTTTTTTAATCAAAGATATTTATGCAATAGTATCGGTAGATTTCCTTTCTCAAAAACTAATATTTCATTTACTCTATTGAAGTTATCAACGCACCTACGGAGAACGCATTGTCGTGTACGTTAGCGTAGGCTTGGTACATAATTATAAAGTCATGTCACTAAAATCTTTCATTATGCTAAAGAACCTGTCATCGTTAAAATTCCTAGCCGTCTGTTCCAGAGGCTGACGCATGAACCGAAAGCTATCAATAAATTTTAATAGAGCTTTTCGAAGTTATTTCCTTAACACATTTCATGAACATATCAGATAGGAAGTCCATCTCATCCGTATATGGTATTAATTCTACCTCTTCATTTGGGTTAATGTTTACAAGTAACTTGACAATAGTTGACAGCCTTGAATGAACAAGCTATCTATGAACATTTTGGGTATCGAAGATTTAAATTATATTTTCTTTTTGTCTGATTCAACATCCAAATAGCAGCCCTGAGTAAAAGTCGCCTAGCGGAGGAAGGGCAACTCATCGAAATAGAACCCGGCTACTTCTTCTGGAGTGGCAGAGAGTAAGGAAGAGCAGTCTGAAGCCGATATTGGGTTTGCCATTAAATCAAACTCACAAATCTCCAAACTAGACTTCCATTGTTTGGAGAAACACATGCAACTATCATCAGTGACTATGCACCCATAATGACTAACCCGGATGAGATCAAGCACATATTTTATGAAGAAGTGTAACCTTTTATTTCCAAAGGCAGAGAAACTCATCATCCTTGGTGACAAACTCATCACCTTTGATCACCAGACATGGCCAGGTTTGTCTGGCTAAAAGGGAAGTTGGCAAATGCAACAACAACGGACTCCTCCTACTGGGGAAATGCACCGTGCACGACCTCCTAATCTCCAACAAATTCTTCCGCCTGCAAAACCGCAACAAGACGTCTTGGATGCACCCAAGCTCCAAGCACTGTCATCTCAATGACTACGTCACCGTCAGGAGAGGAGACAGGCTGTATGTCCAATTGAGGAAGTGCAGAATTCTGGACTGACCACAAGCTCGTAATCTACAAGCTCAATATCCAAATTCACCTTGCAGACGTGAAACAGGAGAATGTAAACTATACCTTTGTTTCAGAACTGTGCAGCCAACTGGACACAATGGATATAACCTCCGAGCTCGTTGAGGAAACCTGGGCATACTTCAGAGACTTTAGTTGCTCAACTGCATCCAAAATCTTTGGTCCCACTCCACGTAAACGTCCATATTAGTTTGAAGACACTCTATGGGTGACTTGGCACATAGAATGTCTTCAAACCATTTTTGATGTTTACGCTCTTTTTGAAGGGTTGCAATGTCAACATGTAGTCTTTTCAGCTTGAAATGTATCACATCAGTTATGCGTGCATTGTTAATCTTTTGAACGTCTTGGAACACTCTAGTTGTCATGGTTCTGATATTCCAGCATTCTGTCCTAATGGCTGGTTTCTTCTTTCTATTCTTCTTTGCCTTGCCTGGTGAAATGATTTCAGTCCGTTCGTCGAGTATTGACTCTAAACTCCAAGCATGCATGGAAGTAAGCCGGATGTGGTGGGATAACACCTTATTATTTGGAAACTGCTCAGAGTATCTTATATTCTGCCACGGAGACTTTGTGCGTTTGAAGTTCCTCGGGTCAGCATTTAAGCAAACCGAACCCCATCACTACCTTTAGCCCGCCAACTTACACGGTATGCCTGGATGGGGCCACAGCAAAGCTCAAGCAGCTGCATGGGGCCAGCAATGAGATCGGCGCTTTGGTTCGTCCAGGTGTGCAGCTTTAAGAAAGCCAAAGGTACTACCTCTTCCAACATTCCATACACCCCAATATAGCAAGAAACATAGCTGTGTATGGTTATATAAATATATAGATGGATTAATTGTTTAAATGTTGGACTGAACAAAGAGCTGGAAAACGGATGGATGAAAGGAACGGTGTCAGTTACGTAAATCGGTGATTTTTACAGTTGTCACAATATCTTCAATTACCGTCTTTAGAATAATGAGAAAATTAAATATTTTTACCGATTATTATAGTTTCATTAATTGGTAATTTGAATCTCACTTAAAAGTTATTTACATTAACAGGACATACTCTAAGTGCTAGTTTATTTTCCCTTTGTTTCTGTATCTGTTTTTGCTGATAAATTATCAATGTTTATATCGTGTTGCACCGAAGAAGCTGAATGTCAGCTGGAATGAATAATGCATGACGTTGGTTCTCGTTATTTCCTATGGATATTTCTCATCTCTTAGATTTTTCTTCCCGCAGTTCTCGAGGTGTGCAACCCTTTTTTGTAGATAATCCTGGAGTATGCAAAGATCAATCAGGATGCAAGTCTTTTTGGTTACTTCAGATATGTCGTAAATCTATGTCTGAGATCTTAGGATAATCATAAGAGACTACCGTACACAGACACAGTTTTTTGTCGTAACTGATAGAGCGTCCGTTTCCTTGAAGTATACTCATGTGTCCAGATTACGCCCTGTTTGTAAATTTAATTCCCTTGCTGATGGGTGCATCTAAACGTCTACGATGTTTGCATTTATTTTCATGTCAGTTCGAAGTGATGGCTGGTTACTATCGAATCAAGAAGCTCCGTTAATTTATGGACCAAGTTGAAAGGGCGTTTCTCAAATGAATCAAATATAGTATAAGGTTTGCTTCTTGGTCTAAGCAACCGTTCCTTTTCCATTAGGTTAAATATTGTTTCCATCAGAGGTACATAATACATGCATTCCTAATGGAAATCGTTCAATGCATTAAAAAATGCATATTAACATTGTCAGGAGACCGGCAAGAACTCGATGTATTTGAAAGGAAACAGTACAAAATAATATGTATGATGTCTGCTTTATATGTTTCAGAACCTGAGAGAGAGAGAGAGAGAGAGAGAGAGAGAGAGAGAGAGAGAGAGAGAGAGAGAGAGAGAAACTTTGCATTTGTTACGTAAGAGTATTGTTGACCATACTACTTCCAGTCACAAAGATGGACTCTTTGAAAACACGTAAAGCATTTTCGCACTCTTAAATTGAGTCACGAAAGCCTATACGGCCCAATAAGTGGACAAACCAAATACAGCATCTAAAAATGGTGTTGCAATTTTATTTTCTGCTTTTAATAGCTGTTTAGGTTTTACGATGTTTCACTCCTTAATGTTTCCTCTCTTTAATAATACATTTTAAGCGAAAAGGATAGATGATATAACAATGATGGCTCACGTAATTTGAGATGAAGATTGATAAACAGTTTCATAAATCATTTGCTTCCCTTCTGTGAAACAATACCACCAGAGAAACACAATGAAACATGAAATAAATATCCGAGAGAGGAAAATTCCGCTAATGATATGTAATGTACAGGGGCAGACTAACTTGATAGCTATTACTAAGTGTTTTATTTCAAATGCATTTAAATATAATAAATGATCGAATATAAAATGCATAAAACCCACAAACAGTACGTTAATTCAATGGGTATGTAACAGATCTGTTAAGTCAAAATTGAATGCAAGTAACAATTTTCAATGGATATCAAATTTCCAGGAATAATGAGTGAAATGGTATCAACTTTTTATTTAAATATTATGTTATGATTCAATAACAGCTCATCGGCTCAGTAAGAGCAATGATACCTTCTTGACGTAATAAACAGTGGAACTAAGGTCTATTATTTGCACAAAGGCAAACATTTTCTGAAATTTGAAATATTAGTGCTATGCAAATAACGGGTGGACTTGCATCTTACTATAAATTAATAGGAATTAATCTATGCAATGACGTTATATGCAACCATCCAGAATATGCATATAGGAAATGCTATCATGTGAGATCCACTGGAAAGATAGATAGACAGGTAGATACACCGATAAACAGGGAACTGCAGCTGATACAAGAAATTTTGACCGTATGTTTAAAGATTTTAACTGTTGTATCCCTATTGTTTGCTTTATATACCCTGTAGAGAATTTTAACATCTTTACCGTTTATATTTTATCATGATGTATTTCATGTTTACATTTGTTTCAAAGGGTTTATCTTCCAAATGTTTTTGTGCAATTTTTCATTATTGCAGTTTTAGAATTTTATTGTTAAGTGGTACAATATACCCATTTATATTCTTTTGTGCCGATGAACTTTAATACATGCATGCATACACGGAATGTTCCAATGAGATACTATGGTGGTGCTCTACAGTTTCGCATTTTGCATACGGTAAGATGTTTAAAAAATGAATTTCATCGGTTTCCTCACTGGTTATACTGGCTATTTTAAAAAGACATTGTACCTGTTAGGTACTGTTAAAATAACTTTTAATTCCTTTTATGTTTGCATATGACTGATGGGTGTAACATGGATAATAATGTATTCAGTTTGACCTTACTTTAGAGGTACACTTGTAAATAGACTGCTATCTCCATTTGGTCATATTCACTTCATTTCACTTCCTGGATTTCAAGGGCAAATTGTGGAAAAAGAGCTGATATTTTTGTTTAACATTATATATATATATA
>JAECUM010039001.1:0-15718 GCA_016617855.1 Megalonaias nervosa | reverse complement strand
CTCTGAGGTACACTCATATCCCGACGATATCCTTCAGAAAAGGTGATACCTACTTTAACTCTGAATTTTTTTCTTTAACAATTGGACATAACGATACGTATGAGAACCCTTAGAGTTACGTAAAATAAGTCATTAATTATGACGCACTTCCTTGTGGTGCCATAAGCTTTCTCGAAGGATATGTTCTTTCTTTACAAAAGGTTCTCTAATAAACGGTTCAAGTCTCTTTATAATTCTCTAATAAATGGTTCAAGTCTCTTTATAATTCTCTAAAAAATGATTCGTCTCTTTATAATTCTCTAATAAATGGTTCAAGTCTCTTTATAATTCTCTAATAAATGGTTCAAGTCTCTTTATAATTCTCTAATAAATGGTTCAAGTCTCTTTATAATTCTCTAATAAATGGTTCAAGTCTCTTTATAATTCTCTAATAAATGGTTCAAGTCTCTTTATAATTCTCTAATAAAGGGTTCAAGTCTCTTTATTATTCTTTAATAAATGGTTCAAGTCTCTTTATAATTCTCTAATAAATGGTTCAAGTCTCTTTATATGGCCAATTGTACTTCTCTGGCGTCTGAATCCACATCGAAAGTCCTATCGGAATTTGCTGGATTCAAGATTCCAGAGCAGTATTTTCTCATTCGTTCCATGGTTTTGCAAACACAGCTTGTTGGTGATGTTGGACAATATTTAGAAGCGTTGGTTTTGTCAAACGTTCGGTAGTGATATAACTTGCTTCTCACAATGACGGAGGGTAGTCGGCGGTTCCCAACATTTATTTAAAATGTTTCATAGTGTGTAGAGAGCTGTGTCATGTAGGCATTTGAAAGCCGATAGTGGACGTTTGGTCCTGTTGAAGTGTCGTGGGCTCCATTAAGAGAGTCTCGTATTTCTTTGGGAATTAACATTTCATTGGAATCTTCAGCGTTTGCAGTTCTGGATTTAAAAGAACCTTTCCTTTCATGATTTTGACAACATGAACTTTTTCAAACTAGTTTTTGTCAGGAGTTCTTTGGGAATGTTTCAGCCAATGTATTAGAAATTTCTGATAGGATCGTGACCAATTCAAAGAAATTCTTTAAGTATTTGATACACCGGTTTTGCGTTTGACAATGATTTTCTGTACCATAAATACTCATATAGTAGACGAGCGAAAGATCAACATAGAGACATGTAATGTCCGTGCTTTCTTCATGCTCTTTCTAATGGTACGACTAGCTTTAGCTCGATATATACGGTATTTATTCAGCTTTTTAGCTGTTGGATTGACATTAAAGCTTTTAAGGACTGTTTCCTTTTCCTTGATGGCGACGTTGCAAGTATCTTCCTACCATGGTTGGTCGACATGTCAATGACTCGCTGAAAGTTTGGTATTATATCAACAGCAACATATTCGAATAATGTAGTACATAAGTGTATGGAATATCCTCCATTTTTAAATACTCAGCTGTCAGATTTGATTCGCAGGTTGATTGACACATTTCCTCATCTGCCTTGCTTAAATTTCCTTCTATGGCCCTTGAGGTTAATATATTACTGATTAAGTATATTTGAATGTGGTCACTACCAGAGAGGTTCTCACCAACTAAGCAAGAGAAGTCTAGTAAAATAGATCGCAGATGGTCAGCTCTAAGGACGAGTAGGATCCTGTAGCAGGATTGAAATACGTATACATCTTGATATTAAAAGGCAAAGGTTATCTTTTTAACAAAGAGAACTAAGACTTTTGTTTCATTCCTCTCTCGTTTATATTATTGCAGCCACAAAGTGATTGATCGTCATTAAAGTCACCAAGCAGAACAAAACCTTGCTGACAATTTTTCAGTCTGATGGTCGTGAGCAGAATTATTTATTGTGGTACTTGGAGGAAGATTTATTGAGCAGCGTGTCGTAATTTTGTGTATAGACTCAGGAAAAGATATATCATTTAGTACTGAGGTTAAATTGTTTGCGAGGAGTTTTGTTATTTGTGGTGATGGACACTCTTCCAGTGACCTAATCAGTATTTCTTGAAAAGTTTCGTTGGTTAGGAAATTGTGTAGATTAACTCTGTTGTTTTCTTTTCAAAATAATCTCCTGAAGGCCAACAGCTATTGAGCCGTTTGTGTTAAGAAGAAATACTTATTTCGTCGATATTTGCCGTTAAATCTTGTTTTCTTTTGCAGCCATCATTTTGATGACCATAGTGTTCTGACAGTTCAAGCGTCAAAAGGAATTTGGGATGAAAGGTCCACTGCGATGCTCAGGAATTCGGCTTTGATCGATGCTGACAAAGTGAAGCAGTTGAGTGTCAACATGTAAGTGTGGTTGTAGGAATCAACGTGATAGTATAATCCTTACTCGATTGACCATTGCCACCTACTTTAGGGACCATGTCCTTCGTAAGGATTCACCTTGTAAGAGTGCATGTTTCCCTAATCATAATGGTGACCATTCCGAATCTTTAAAGCAGTGAAATTGAACCGGACATTATCATATTCCCTGAAACTTGGCGTGAGCAGCCGATTGATCGGAACGGAACCTTACGACTACCCATGTAGCAGATGTTGAGACCGAAATAGTGTGTTGCATCAGAGTGGCAAGAAGTCGGCCTCTTCTTTGCTCTGTTACTAGGATCCTCGCCTCCACCGACATGGGACGCAACCCACGTTGCGTCTATTTGTAGCCTCTTACGATGTGCAGGAGGGCTCCTATGGCATATTCTGTATCCCCGAGCCTAAAGAGGGTTCTGCAAGAGAAACACGCGGACTGCTAATATCTTCGAAAAGGAGACCATTGTGTGTCGATTTAGATCCTCTATTAAGAATTTATCATAACTTAAACAGACTTGTCCAACTCCTTGTTCGAACTGGAATAACCTGGAGGATGTGCGCTTAAAGAAAACAATGTATGTGTTAGTTTTAAACGAATCACGCAACAATCTCAGACCTTTATCTTTTACATCCAGTAGGTTCGACTTTATGAAAAGTCCATTGTGCCAACTGGGTTAAAACGTTTGTTATTGTCTACAAGTATCATTGTAACTTGCGAGTCTCCACTAAAGCTGAAAGAAATTGCTTTCTTGAGAATCGAGGCAGTGAGACTAACACATTCTGGTATAAATCCTTGCTGTAAAGGATGTGGAAATGCAATCTAATCTCAGTACTTGGTCAGTCTCCTCAGAATAGTCTCTTCAAAGCTTTCGAACACTAACACTAATGAGATATCCCAATAGCTGTCTGGATCAAATTAATCATTATTACCATCTTTAAATAGAGACAGGGGAAGTTGATTTTCAATACCGATATGGAGATTGGACAAGGTGTAAACTGGAACCGTGGTCTGGCTGTGAAGTCTGGGTATGATGCATTCACCAGCCATTTGCAGATGATTCTCGAAGATCATATAAAGTCCACATGTTTTGATTTTATTTAAATCCTTTATTGCGATTTTAATATCGTCTTGACTAATCTAATATCATTGGAGAAATGCTTTTCCGCCGCTTCGATGTTTTCGTTTGCGGAAAGTACAGACCACCGAAAATATTTTAACAAAAACTTTTATCAAAATGCGTTACCTTCGATACTTGTCCTAAGTCTTCACGCGGTGAACACCAAGCTTACATGATCACATTTAGATCTGTATTTCACTATCGACTAAATTTCTTTTTTCGATTTCTTCCTGTAGATATGAATTGCCCGTTAAAACATCCATTTCTTCAGCTTTCTCTTGTTCTTATCTATCTTTTGCTGGTTTCAGTTTGGGCCATAACATGCGTCTTGACAGTGTGCAAAATATAAATGGTTTATCTTCTAGGGCGGTACTCGTGTATCCAGATTTTAACACTCGTATGTTTGTGAAGGAAGAATAAAAATGCTTAACCGGTAAGAATTCGGCTGATATTTTGAGGACCATTACAAGGTCTGATTTTGCCCTATTTAAATCTGCTTTACTCCCAATACCGGTTATAATCAGAATTGTGATTCAACTGTGCAGTTTTCTGTGCACTTCTTCCAGGACTTTATTGTATTCTGTTACTTCATTTTCAGCTCCATCTAAATCCTATGACTGGAATAGATAATTGAACCGAGTGTAACTTTTATTTAGCTAAAAAACTGACGCACAGTGGCAACGAATTGTGACTGCATTAACCATCAAAGAGCAGTGCTGAGACTTTCAAATGTTTGGGAAGATATGACTAATCTCAGTGGTAAACAGGCATCTACATACAATTCCGAAGACCAGTCTTTGATGAAATGTATCCCCCTGACCTATAATGCCTTGCGACCTATGTGTGAACGAGATAGTTGATGCTTTTACGCTATTTTTTGAGTATCAATTTTATCTGCTAGAAGCTATGACGTAGTCATTTGAGATGTGCCTAAAAGAAACTGGAATGATTAGCTTTAAAACTTCTCCAATATCCATATTTGTCGGTGTGCCAATCGCAAATCTCGATAGCTTTCTCAAAGCATTCTAATGGCTACAATAATAGCAGAATCCAATGTGGCATAGTAAATGTTTCTGTTGATGACTATTTTTTTCGTTTAAGTAGATATTTGTCTGCAGGTGAAAATCTACGCTATTCATTAGCAACAAATATTAAAGCGATGAAGAATATAAGTTTGCTTTTCCCTATGCCACCACAGTATTTATAATTTTATCTGACAAAATGTCATGCGCTAACAGGTACTTGACTGGGATCTAAATAAAAATGGAATATTCATTTTGACATATTCTCATAAATCCGTGCCTGATGACATTAATTGATTAACTTTTTCAACATCATGTTGTAGACATGTGGGACACATCATGTTATAGACATGTGGGAGCAAATTTATGTGCTGCCAGCTAAACATAATTTTTATTATATATTTTGTTTCCCTCGATAGTTGTCGTTAACTGTTATAAAAAACGTCAACAGGACGACCGTCTAAATTTGCTATTTTTACTGCAACAATTTGAAACATTTATTCAATCCCTTCAAACACATTCTTGATTTCAGATGCCAAATTTACAATTTCTGTGGTAAAATATAAACGATTTAATACCCAGACACATTGTGCAGTTTTAAATCAAACTTTGTTTTCTATGAATTCTATCTCTGTTGTTGCTTAATCAGTGTTGATTAACCTCTAAAATTTACAAGAGCCCCGCTTGTGCAGTAAGTTGAGAGATACAAGTTTGTGTATTTATCCACACCATGTCAATAGCATAGTCCCTCTTACTGTTTTAACCATCTTTCTATTATGACTGTTTCAGTTCATTTTAATGTTATCATAACTAAATATAATCTGTCAATCGGCATCTTTCCCAAATCATTCCGTATATATTTTCCCCATATTTAAAAATAATAAATCAGAATTGTAATTTTCCGGTGTGTTATTTTGCAACTGCTTCAAAAATACTTTCAACCAAAGAAAACTTGCAAGAAAAATATCATTACCACTTTTAAAAAAAAGCTATTGCTTCTTTCATACTAAACTCGCAAAATATTTCCGTCACATGTTTGTAAACTGTTGAATTCAATACAATACAATATAGCTTTGTTCCATTACGTATGATACGCAAAAATTTCAAATTAATACTGCAAATTGTTTAATGATTTTGATTTTTAATGGTGACGCACAAAATATTAAACGTCTGGTAATTTTGCAATTTTTCTAGTAATAGTGAAATTCAAAAATATTATTACTATGGTTTACTGATTTTCAAATCACCCCCATGTGCAGCTTCAACGTTAAACAAAAAGATGTATGGTCAAGTATTGTCACTGTATCAGCTACTGTTGTTTGTTGATATTTGCAAGTGTTACAGTTTGAAAGAATTTTGACGAGTGGAGGACTGAAACCAAATTTGTTATTGGTTGTTTAATTCAAAGTGGGTCTAAGTAGATTGCGAAAATTTTTATTATTTAAGAACTGGGTTCCCACCTTTCCTGATAACCAATCCATTCCATCCATAGGACCATTGGTTATGGTCGAGTCCCATTGAGACTTTTCATCTGTTCTTTACTGATACGAATTATTAAACATATTTAGCATGCAATCACATTGTGGATTATATGCAAAGATATCGGGTGCAAGAAAAGGATATTTTGTATTTAAAAAATACCAAAATTGGATGAAATATACTTTGCTCTGAAATTTCTTTTTAGCAAAAAGTACAGTGTAATATTTGACCTTGTGTATCTACATTATGATCTTTATACGACGAATCTTCAAATGAATAATCAAAATTCTTACTATCACCCACTTACACATTTCATTTATTTAAATAGTGACGCAATGGACAAAGCAAAATTTTAAAGACTTATCGAAAACAAACTTGTCAATAACTCCATTTATATAGTAGCTAAAGATTACAAACATGAATTAATGGAACATACTTAGATATATCAGCTAAACACTGGACTCAAATGAATTAGAAAAGATTGATGTAAAACAAATCTAGAAGATATATTAAGGTTTTGTCAGTGCTGTAGTTGCTAAAATGTACATATCACTATGACACACCGTGACATCATTGGTTAGTAAATTTGTTTCTATCGATAATGTATATAGTTACAAAATAACTTGAAAGATAATTACTTGATATCAAACGAAATTACATTCCTCACCGGATTTCAGTAACTTAATCTAGGTTTACCTCTATATGCACTGAGTGCTAGTCTGTTGATCTTAAGATAAGATTTTAAAATGTCAACAGAAAATAAGCAGGAACCAGAATGCAAGGGAATAAATTCTTAATTAATCCCTACATGCATACAGTTTGCTTTGTTGTTAGATTGTTGTTGATGCATTTTGTACAATTAACCATAATTGTTACAAAAGCTGTTATTACAGAAGTAACTACTTGCCATGCAATAAAGTTTCAGTCAGACAGAAATGTTCACAATCATGCAAGAAATTATATGAACTAATACAGTCTCTTGAACGATAAAGTTCACCATCTTTAATAGAAAAAAATAGATCATTCTTCTTTGGAATCAGACAGACCAACTGCGAAACAATGAAATGATTAATATGATGGTGAACTTCACGGACACCGTCAGGTTTAGTTTAGCTGAGCCACCTCCACTAGAAGTCAATTGACCGCACACCAAATATTTTCAAAGTGGTATCTGATTTTCTGATTTAATGTTCTCGTTTAATGTATGTAAATTTCTTCTAGTTAGGTCAAGTAGTTTAAACTTTTAATCAGCACTGCATATATATTTCCTGCATTATTGCTCTATGTTTTCATTTCTTCATTTTCCTTGTATTTATTTCCAGTGATCTATATGTTATTATCTATCTCTTTTTACGTTTTCTTTTTGATGATCTTTGGTTTCTCTTAATCACTTTCTATTGCGTTATTATTGGGACGATTTACATGTTTTTTATTTATGACCCACAATAATAGGAAGTAGTTTACTCCTTTCTGCTTGGCCGATTGAAATTGAAAACTTAAAGATACAATGATTGACATCACCTGCCAACATGGAACATCTGATTTTCCACCTGTAAATGTTACTTGGCTAAAAGGGAAAGTTAATTAGCCTACTTTTCAGTATACTACGAGACTCATCCATAGATGCTTTCTTAACACACGTTGCTTGATATGGTTTGCTAGCTGACTTCCAGATACTGAACAAATCATGATTTAAATGTAACAAATTCTACCTACCTCCTATGCCTTACCAGTTTTAACTGTGCCCTTTCAACGAGGTTATGCTTTTGTTTCTTCACATTCAGAACATGTCTTGAAACCCATTTTATTTAAGCAATTACATTTCAAGTTATCTTTCATTCGTCAAATGAAATTGTAATTCGTCTTATAATTAATCTTTCTAAAACCCTGAACTAATGTTCAGTTAACTTTCCTAATGTTCTTGTTAATTAAATATGAGATAGCAAACACAAAAAGGAACATTAAAACAAGGTTAGCTAATAGAACCTAAATGTTATTTCACAAAATACATGTAGAGTTGAACTTTACAGACAATTTAGAAAACACAAAAAATTCAAAATACGGACATTTGAACGTTTGAGACGAGAGGAATTTTAAAGAGCAATATGAATGTTTAAAGAAAGAATAAGAAGAATCTATGAAAATAATAAGGTGTTGCAATCATACTACGTGAAATAAATGAAAACAATTCGCATAGCTCAAACAGCACGCTCTATTATTGACCGAAAGTGGTGTCGTTGCTTTAGGTATATAGTTCCTTTTGTCAACAAACCATTTCCTTTTCGAAACAATCATCAACATTCAATTAAAGTTGTTTAAGATGTTCAGTTGAACAATACATAATCAACCAAAGTACACAGTCGATAAGATGTCGCAGACTGAACAAAAGTGAACCATATTAGTATCTAAAAACCTAATACCAGAGATGCTTTACATTTCATGATAATAAATAGCGTGTACAAATGCGAGGCCTTAATAATGAGATAAATAGCGTGTACGAAAGCGAGGCCTTAATCATGAGATAACTTACACATAATTTATCGACAGACAAATGAAGAGGGAAATAAAAATAAATATCAGCTTTGTTTACAATGCAACATTAAACTTTGCTCTTTCAGTGGCTTTTGAAGAAGTTTCTTACGATATCAATAGGTCCACCATCAAGCATGGATATTAAAGCACGTATTAAACCAATTAATATTTATTTACTTAGATCACAGCTGACTGCCTGATATCACATTTAACTTTCACATACAAAATTGTTTAAAACTGCAGAAACAGTAGGAAATCATGCATGACTATTTTGATTAATAAATAGCATATTCTTGCAGACAAATGTCGCCTGACACAAAAACCAGTATCAACACAGTTTACCATGTACCATAAACTCTACTCTTACGGTAGCCTACGGCATGCCCTTGACAAAGCTATTGAGGTTTACAATTAATCAACCGTCAAACAGGGATATTGAAAACGTTACAAATCTAATAATTGCAGTTTCTTTTAGCCAAGTAACAACTGAATGCATGATACAAATTGCCTTTAACCTGACAAACTGATACTCGATAATGATTTGTCTCACCAGAGGCGATCTGTTAGGTGACAACATATCCCAGTTATATGTATTGCATCTACATGCAACTTTTACTCTACCGGCCTGTAACAAGGTTGTGCTCAACGACCTTTCTGAGCTCGGCAATTGCGTACTTCCAGACTAAAGGATAGCTATATTTATATTTGACATCACTATAAGCTGCCACGCTGCGGACATCGTAGCGATATGACCGAAGAATTGTTAAGCTACGTTAAAAATCTAAATCACACACACACACGCACACACACACACACACACACACACACACACTTTATTCGCATTTACAGTGAAACTTTCCAGTAATCTAAGCGTCACAATTTTCATTATTAACGAGCTATATCACAGCTTTACGAGTTAAATGTGGGAGATGTTAGGAGACAGAATGTCACAAAGTTATGATTTTAGTGTCTATTCAGCCCAGGAACGAGAACGTAGTAAAGTTTTCCTTGGCCCAGCCAATATTAACCTGGTGAGGACTAATAGCTTTCCTGAGCCCTGTATTACATAATCCAATGAGAATGAAGCCGTGACCATTTTAATTTCTGATCGTTTTAACAACCTAGAAATATACATAAATACAAAGAGGGAATGATTGCACATGGAGACAAAGAAGATAGTATAGATGTCGAAGGCTTGAAACACAGCTCGAAAGTTAAAGCTACTCCAAGCAATAACTACACGGTGTATATCACCAACTATAGTGCTAATGTTTTAGGTTTATATAGCCAGAGATTTACGCAGTATCTACGAAACTGATAAATGAAACCGATCATTCATTTTTCTTAGATCAGATCAATGACACTAAAATTACCTGAATGGTGGTAACTATTTATATTTGCTGAAGTCCCTAACTGTGATACATGTTTATTAGCGAGATTCATGTTTCATACAATGTTAATGATCATTAAAACAATTACAAAGAGGCACAATTGGCAGATTGAAATATTTTCACGGTATGCGTATAACATGTTTTTGATGTAATGTTAGTTTCTCTTGCATGACGACAGAAATTATAATATCTTTAAGGGGTCAGAGTGAAGCTCCTTTGGAGATGATACGCGCATTAGGTTTACCTTTAAATATTCTGACGAAAATAGAAGAGAGGTATGCCATTCATTATGTGCTGGACCTCAGTTCTTGTTTGTAAAGGGTAAGTCTATTAGTTTGGTTTCAGTCATGTTCTTCTCATAGAACTAACACAATAGTAGTGAAATATTTGTTGTATTTTTTTATTTCAATTCATGCAACATATTTGCGACTATACTCAATCCACAGTAAAGTAAATTTATGCAATTTGTTCCCATCTAACATATAGACTTGATTTACGGTACATGAAAATCCCTGATGAAATGTTTTTGTTTTACTGGGCAAGGATAATATATTGATTTCGGCGAGGCATGCTTTTAGTGGTGTGAGTTAATTATGGCACTGCTCCGCGTATGCCCTCGGTAAATCTCAACCATTGTATGTCTTTTTACTTTTACACTTTGCCTTCGTCTTCATGTTGAGAGGAGAGGTCTCTCAAAGTTAGATCAGCACGTGTGCTTCTGCACACAACTGTAGTGATGATAGTTTCAAAATAACAATAAATAACATTCTGAGCTTTTAAAATGTGAAGGTAGTTTTCGAACTTTCTGAATAATTAAACATTACACATTACATTATATATATATATATATATATATATATATATATATATATATATATATATATATATATATATATATATATATATATATATAATTTCCTGCCATTTTTTGTAATTTGTGATGACATTCATCTTGAACAATATTTACTCTTATTTAATGATACCTTCTATCGTTGTGGTCATCAGAGCCACCGTTCTCAAATATGATTAAAACGACAACGTCTTTTTCTCTCTCTTTCGGTTATTCAAGCTGTTTTGATGTTTCTCTCTGTTCCAAATCTGTTGTTTTCTACGTTCTATATTTTCATACCCATTTACGGATATATCAAATTCATTTTCTTTTTTCTAATATTCTCAACGTTTGCCGCAGTTAGTTTAAACCATTGACTGTATATGTCTAAATTATATTTAGAAGGTATATCTACATGATCACTTGATTTATTTAGTACAAATTCTACAGGATAATAGATACCCTGTCATCTACCGTCGTTACCCTTTCTGTTTATAGACCAGTCAAAGAAAACATTGTATGATCTCCTACCACGCGGTCGATGTGCATCTATCTGCAATGTCAATCCCATTTTAAATACATTCTGTATTTTCGTTTATTTTCTGTCCAAATTTGGTATGCAAAATGTCAAATAAACATTCAATGGCATTACCAATTTCGCTTCTGCTTAATTTATTTAAAAAGCATGTTCTGTAGCAAAAAATATTAAATTATCAACTAGGTCATCCTCGTGGGAGAGTCGTTGCCTGCGTCTGATCGTTAAGTCAAATAGAGATTTCACAGAAACGAATTGTCAAATATTTCGAATGATGATCCTTTTTAAATATGGTTCATTGTCATTGAAAAATGAATACAGATCTTGATGGTTAACGCCGTAAAGTCTAAACTCATTAACATTTATTCAAATGAATTTCTGAATCATTTAGTTACGATTCTATTTAAAGTCTTTTTTTCATATGTCTTAATTCTTTTCTTGCTGGAAGGCACACAATATTTCAGCTGTAATTTTACATGTTTTTGGAATTAGTTCATTGAGTATAGAGGTCTGGATTTTTAAAAAATTATTTTAAATGGAAATATTTCAATGTATTTAATTATTTTGTACTTTATTATGCTCTCTCTCTCTCTCTCTCTCTCTCTCTCTCTCTCTCTCTCTATATATATATATATATATATATATATATATATATATATATATATATATATATATATAGATATATATATAACATTTTGTTTAACTAAAATATTTCGATTTTATTTAAATGCTTGCCATATGCTTATAATGTATATATTTACTAAACCTTTCATCTCTATTTCAACATCAATTTCAACTTCTATAGATTCATCTCCGACTAGTAATATCAGATTTAATGTTCTCATATCCCTTACGGAATTCAGTTAGAAAATATGAGCCCCTCAGTGCCGTTGATTTCTCAACTACTGACCTCCGTTGCTGGCAAGGTGTTCGGCTGCTTGTTGGAGTAATGAATTTGGATGTTCTGACATCTAGGTAAGTGTCATAACAGAGCAGATGCAAATCCAAATCATCATAACGTCAACATTAACCAACCATTACTACGTGGCATTAGCAGGATACAATTAAGGATATGCGTATTCCGAATTGAGCATTACTCTAAAGAAACACTTTAATTTTCTATAGCAATGCTATATTAATGAGTATATTTTAGCTCTAGCAATAAGTCAGTTGCATTATATAATAGTACAAGCTGGGGATACATGGTGAAATAATTAAAAATAATGTATGGAATGTTTTATAATCAACTATCATTTAACAGAAGTTCCAATGACTTGTTGAACAATCCAATCGCCAGGTAAGTGTAAATCATTACGTGGTATTTCTGATTATATAATTTCTTCGGTATTTTTGTCAAATAGTCATACATATTCAGCATACGCTTAAAGCCCGTATCACGAAAACCCCGACTTCAAAGGAATAATGCTAAGAGAGGCGGAGTATTCTGCGTGTGCCAGTCAGAGAAAGCCATACAAAACTACTAACAAACACTTATCATTCATACTAACACATAGTTATCATCCTTACTAACGCAATTATATCATCCATATATATATATATATATATATATATATATATATATATATATATATATATATATATATATATATTTGACGCACCAAGACAAATGGCGACCGTGGTTTTGGTGCCCCAAGACCTACGGAGCTGAGGGCAAGTGTCACGTGCCTTCCTCCCTGCCCCCCCTCCATTTGTACGGTACTGCATACCATCACATATTTATCAATCTCACTAACATATATTTATTATCTTTACTAACGCACAGTTACCATCGATACCAACACACTTATCATCCTTACTAGCACATACAGACCATACTTACTGACAAACTTATTGTCCTTACTAACAAACAATTATCATCATTACCAACACATTTTTATCATCCTTACTAACAAACACTAACTATCCTTACTAGCACAAATATAACTACCCATCCTAACACACACTTAGCAACCCTTACTAACTCACAGTTAACTATCCTTACTAGCACACACTTAAATATCCATCCTATCGCATATTTAACTATCTATTCTAACAAACACGTAACTATCGGTACTAACAGTCACTAAACTATCCTTACTGACACACACTTAACTATTGATACTAACGCACACTTAACTACCCATGTTAACACACACTTAACGACCCGTAATGACAGACAATTAAGTATCTTTACTAACACACACTTAACTATCCTTACTAACAAACATTTAACTATCCTTACTGACACACTTAATATCCATACTAACACACACTTAACGATCCTTACTAACACACACTTAAATATCCTTACTAGTATACACTTAACTATCCATACTAACACACACTTAAATATCTTTATTAGCACACACTTAACTATACTTGCTAACAAACACCTAGCTATCCTCACCAACACACACGGAACTATCCATGCTAACACACTCTTAACTGTCCTTACTAACAAACAAATAACTATCCTTATTAACATACACTTAACTATCTTCATTGACGCACAATGAATCATCCTTTTTTAATACACACGTATCGTCCTTTTTAAGAAACACTTATCATTATTATAATTATTAACAACCTCTTATCACCCTCTCTGACACACACTTAACCATTGTTGCTAACAGAGTCTTATCATCCTTACTAGCAAACACTTATCGTCTTTCCTAACAAACACTTATCCTCTTTACCAACAGACATATATCATCCATATGAAACTACACACTTATCATCCTTTCTAACACACACGTTTCCTTGCAAACGCCTATCATTCTTACTAATACACACTTATCATACTTATTAACAAGTAATTGTAATCCTTACTAACAGACACCTATCATACTTACCAGCAAACACTTATCATCTTTACTACCATGTGATACATGAATAAAACCATTGCCACTTCTATAACTTTGCTTTTGTTCTTGCTGCTGATGCCACTACTACCAGAAGTACAATACCACCACCACTACAATTACAATTAGGATTAAATCATTATTATTACCTTGAATCATACGTATTACCTACTTAAAAACTGACACAAATTTGTCTAAACATCTGCGAAAGAATATGATAAAAACTCCTTTCCTAGGGATCGTTCTTCCTGATTATGATAGGAACATAGCAACTACCTTCATATTGCTTAAATTTGGGTCCCTTGTGTCTCTGACCATTGTATCAAGGACTCCAGAAATTCAGATGAAGAATAGTTGTAATTAACTCAAGAAAACTACCTCGCAGAAAGAATTTTAATTTATTTTTGGAGGGGGAGTCGTTGCATATCATTTGCTCCAGTAACAGATCAATTTTAGGGGGATTTACATCGTCCAATCGTTATTTTTGCTTATTACTGCTCGGCGAAGTATTTGTTTAAAAACATTTGTGGAAACGAATATTCTATACCGTCATATATTTCCCACCAATGAAACTGCGGGTAAAAATATTCCTTTTAACTGAATGTAAATGAAGCGTAAATAATCTCTCATTGAGATCCCGTGTTAAATGACAGCGTCACGTTTCCGCAAGTCACTGCGTTAAGGAGTGTAACTGACCGCATGTGTGCCATCGAATGGCTTATGTTGATGACATTCAAATGGTTAAAATTAGTGGCATTATCTTGTTCCAGCCCATAAAAATTGGCTCTGCCCATATCACTAAAACTAGTGACTATTCGTGGTAATAAAGATATGTATCAAGTTCTTACAATGGAACAGCTGGTCATCTTTGACAGCGCAGAGTATATGCAAAAAGAAAAAAAAAAACTTCTTTTCAACGTCATATAACCCGACAGCTCCAAAGATGTATGCCTGAGTTGATTGATTATGAATACTGTATCTATTATAAGCAATGTTTCACGTCTGGGAAATCCCCATTTAGCGGAAGGTTTTTATTTGTTATTTAATTGTAAACGTCACTGAAACTACTCATTATATATATGGCACATTACAATACAGAAGGAAGGTGACATGTTTGAAATCTGAGAAAGATGGTCATATTGGCAGATGTAGAGACTATTTTGTCGCTTACAACTCTTTTGTGGCTATCGAAATTAATATATGGACAATGTAAGTACACGCAATTACTATATATCGCAGAGAAATACCTATTATAAAATACAACAATTTCGTCATGTTTACAGGTACATATATTTTGATTTAAGTCACGTATTTCCAACAGGCGGACTAAAATGAAACACAGCACGTAATAAAATATATGAAGGAAATACAACGAGTGACATAATGATGTTTTGCATTTATTTGATAATGATATCAAGTAATTATCTTGGTAATCATAATTGCTATAGAAATAGGAAAGAGTAATTACTGACGCACTCACGGTAAATAATTTCAGGTCTCTAACTGCTCATTTTGAAGTTTTAAAACAGTTTTCAAATATAATTGTCCATGAAGGGAAATAAAATAAAATTTTAAATGGTTTTACTAGTTTTTCTTATCAAACCAGCTTTATGCCTTTGTGTTTAGTGAAAATAGCAAT
>JAECUM010039000.1:0-21186 GCA_016617855.1 Megalonaias nervosa | reverse complement strand
CAGACACCGACATAACATGTAAATATATTGTTCAATGTCGTCACTAACAGGTATATGATGACGGTATATTTGGCACCAGACACCGACAGACATAATGTGTATTTACTAGCAATCATTTATTTTCTCGTTATGTTGAAGAGCACGTGTTTCATCGCCACGTTTGAATTCAGCCGGAGTTATCTTTTCAAAAAATCTTACTTGAAAAACTTACCAATCAAAGATGCAATTATCACAAGACTTATCTTCATTTCGGTGCTTATACTGTGAACAAAGTTCTTCCAAACTGCACCAGCAGTAGAACACCTTACAAATATATACACAGCTGAAGAAACATCGTGACTTTTCTTGAAACTTCTCTCTGATAATAGTAGTAAGAACAACACGAAATGACTTTTGACTTTATGAAGCAAACATTTTGAACAATTTTATTCAATGCCGAATGACCTGTTTATTGGATACTATATAGAGAAATAAAAATACTCATACATAATAAGTTATTCGTTATATTTTGTCGAAACTCAATAATGACAATGTTTGTTACTTTTGATACCTTCTGATTTTGTAAGTTATGTTTGTAGATATATTAAAATGTCAAATAATTATCTAAATACGATATTTTACTTCTACTACTGCTACAACTACTACACTACTGCTACTACTGCTACTAATAACAATAACAAATAAATAAATAATTAAATAAGTAAATAAATAATGACAATGATAAATAAATAAATAAATAAATAAATAAATAAAACCCGAATGAATAATAATGAAAAAAAAGCATAATTTGAACTTAATTTGAAATATGCATCAATAGGGGTATTAAAGAACAGTTCCATCTACGATATCTTACAAGTCACAAGTTATGGGTTAAACAGTATTATAATGTAATACGTCGAATATCCAGACATAATTATTTATACTTATTATTGTTATTATAATTGGTTTACTGGATAACGAATATGGAAATTAAAACTGAATCAAGTCTATGGGAAACTTTTTGTAAGTCTACATGAAATAAATACAGAGATAATTCGCTATCGGAATAATGAATAATGACAATACGACTGAATCTCATATCTGTAGAACTCGATGTTAGACTGTATCATCAGGACGGCCGGTTAATTGGTTGTCATAGTAATAATTAATGACATTAAGACTGAATCATGCATATGATGAATTCTTGGTAAGTCTGCATGATCAGAACGTCTTAGTAATCTATGTTAGGATAACAAACGCTTCACTGTACTTTTCTATTTGTGGAGTCTCTGTTTTCCAAACTTAGTTTCAGACCTGACATGCTCCAAGATAAAGTGATCGTGACTTAGAAAGCGAAAGTGTTCCTACATATGCCGACACCGTTCACAAAACAACGTACGCCCAAGATTTTCGTAAGTTTTCACATACGACATTAGCACGTGATTTTTGTGTTTCACTAATAAGAATTACGCACGTGTTTTCCTAACATTTCCTTTCAATTGTACGTAACTTTACGTCAAGTCTCAGGCATACGTAAGTGTAATGTTTTTCGTAAGTATGCATGTGAGAGCACGTCAGAGAGAGAAATGGTTATTTTCCGATTCTCCCTGACATTCCAATGTATACCGGATAGTGGGTATTTCTCTGACAAAGCTATTCTAAAGCATGTTTATGAACGTTCTCTGTAAATATGTGAACATTAATATATGTATGATACACTTTCCTTTGTCGATTAGCACACAAAATAAAAAATAAAAAAACAAGCAAGACATTATGTCATCAATTTTTTCTGGAATTCCATCAAAAATTACGGCAGAAAGATTACGCTTTTATTTACGGTAAGTTAGGTCTGTTCAGAGCGGTATTCCTTTCCGTATGATACAGACTATATTTATGTTAGTAAAGAGATTAATTAAGATGCAGAAAAATATCGTGTAGACTAAGTTCTTCTCCATAAGTTTTATTCATTACTCTTTGCTCCTTCCCTTTTCATAAATAATTGTCATTTGCTTGCCTAATTTACTGAACAGACTTGAATGCTTTAGTACAGGTCTATCTAATGTAGCTTCTTTTAATTGAATTATATAATTTTTCAGTCAGGACATTCAGACATCTCAAAACAGTAGCTCTTGACTCTTTCTTCATTTCATAGAGACTTACAATGGAATTTGATCTTAATATGCAATTTTGATTCAATTGAGCTGGTTTACAAAGATAATGTTGACAAAAATCGCAAAGAGAAAAAGAAAAATGCATCTTGTATGACATCCAACTGATAACTAATATGTCGTCATAAAAGAATACTAATACTTTGGGGTGTTTAAATGCTGTTCAAAACAAAGAATTAAAATGATCATTTTTCCAACGGAACTTATGCGCCTAGAAATCGATGAAGAGTATATGTGCTACTTTCACTTGTTTATGTATTTATTTCTTTATTATCAGAACTTTGTTAAAATAAAAATGTGAAAAAATGAGACATTTATTTCCCTTTGCTGATGTCAAATGGTTCATGTTTAATAGTTCTGACAAGGTTAATATTCAAAAAGTCGAAGTCCCAAAAGCTCAAAAATGTGTAAAACTAAACAATTAAATAATAAATTCCTTGAATTTCCAGAAAATTTAATAATGTCATGGACATACGAATAAGAATATGACTATTCTATTAATTTTTTCTGCCTCGAGTTGTTTAAGTTTAACCTTGGAAACAATATTTCATGTTTTTCTTAAATGTCCGATTCCAAACAGTATTGAAATGAGTAAAAAAAATGGTTGTAATAACCTGAAACTATAATCAGATCACCTACGTATGCATGCAAAAATTGCCGCAAAACTTCGCTTATATACGTTGAATAGTTATTGCCCACTGTTGCAAACAATCCTGACAGACAGACAGATGTGCAGTTGTAAGGACGTACATATGGGCAGGACCAAATTAAAATGCCCTGACTGATTGACGTAGGCAAGTAAAATCGGTTATGTTGTTTATATGCATATGTGCCAGCTTCGTTCAGACTTCATTGCTGTTTAGTTTTTCTTTAACTTTCATCAGTGGAGAGCATGCGTGTTTTGCAAGAAATATAGCTTGTAAAGTTTAAGTTACATGCGTTTGAAAACTTGTGGACCATTATTTATATGAATCTCAGTCTAATAATTAGAGACATAAACCTAACGGTTTATAGAATTGTATTTAATTACATTAATGCATCTTGAAATAAATTTATAAAAAATGAAACTAATCTTATTATATAATTCAAAAGTATTAATCAAATATGGTCATTAACTTAATCCTATGTTGAGAGAATTTAAGAATTGTGTATCTTTGTATCGGAGAGAGGGAGAGAATCATTTTGAGACGATCCCCTGCTCTAAAGAAATGGATCTACATCACATCACACTTTATACTATGTAGTTTTTTACACGAAGGTTTAACTAAAAGGAAGGGTGTGTTATAAATCCTCTTTCCTTAAGATTTTGGTCCTACAATACAAAGAATTGAAAAAATTGAAACAACAGTCCAAATGAATATCTATTATTAGTATTGCAATGAATATCCAATAAGTTAGAAAGGCTGTAGCTAACGCAAGGAATCCATGAAATGTTGTATTTAACCGCTCATCTATAATGGTGGGCTCTGCTGGTTTGTCGGTGGAAACAGCAGCATGAGGACTTTCAGTACATTCATGTATGTAAAGGAAAAAAAAAACACGTCCATAAATGTAGTGAAGTGTTTGGATAACCATTTTGGTATCGATAACTAAAGAAGCATGGCTTAACCTATTCTTTCAACAAGTAAGTTAAATTATATTTATTCATGGACTTCTGGTCTTTAAGGCTTTATTATGTACTGGGGGAGGGGATGAGGAGTTACTGCAACTCTCACAGTGCCATGGCGCGGTAAAATGATAAATCTGTCTCTGCACACACACACACACACACACACACACACTATCTTCTTTAATCAGAAATAATACGTATATTTTATTCAATCAGACCAATTGGTGAAAGCGTGTTTTGCCTGGTATTTTTGGTCATTGTATTATTATCGCTGTTCTTATCATCAGCGTACGTTTACGAATACAGTTTTCGTAAGTGTTAAACGTAAAAACTATTAAGATATTTCGTAAGTGTGTTTTACAATGATATCTATAGGAACATTTCGTACGTCTAAGAAAAACTTTAGCGTAAGCTAGTCTTTGCATGGGAGGTAGATAATAAATCGATGAAATATGAGAGGGCACCTCCAAGATATCTGCAAACGATGGAGACAGCAAGAACAACAATAAAATACAATGACACCAAAAATATCGGGCAAAGTATGTCTTGATCTATTGGTCATATGAATGAAATGTGGGTATTTTTTCTGACTAAAGAAGAGAGGACGTGTGTTTAACTGGGGTATTTATTATTTTTCCGTCCCCGGGCACAGACAGAGTTGCCAGTGTCTGAGATGCAGCACCCCTCCCCCCTGACCAAATTATAGCCTTTCAACCGGACCCTTTAAAGACCTTTATGCCTTTAGAGATTTTAATTATTTTAAACAGTTTTTAACAAATCCAGATTTTCAAACTTTAGAATCTGCCGCTTTCTGAGTTTTTTTCCCCGCCCTAGGCAGTTGTATTGTCTGCCTAATGGCAAAACAATACTTCTCTCTCTCTCTCTCTCTCTCTCTCTCTCTCTCTCTCTCTCTCTCTCTCTCTACGAGAGAGAGAAAGAGACAGTGACAGAGAGACAGTAAATGATAGGGAATGAGAAAGATTGTCGAGCTAGAAGTCAGTGAATGATACTTTTGAAGAAAATAGCTAAGCCATACTTCTTTAATTATGTATTTAAAAAATGGCTATATTATCACTTCACTATATTTACCTATCTATATTTCCTTAAAATACATGAGTGTACTTGAAGGTCCTCATGCTGTCGTTTCCAAACACAAACCAGCATAGTGAAGATGAGAAGGTACACATGACATGTCATGACATTCTTAGTGTCTATTGCAACATTAACAGCTTATTTGATATTCATTGCAAAACTAAGATTAGAATTCTTGGTGGATTTTTTATTCACTTTTGCATCAATTATTTACATTGTTAGACCAGAATCTAAAGAAAAAAAAAATAATTCGTGCTTTAACACCCCCTCCCTGTTTGTAGGCTCGCCAAATGTTGTAATAAAATTACAAAATATACAGTGGGACGATATGTAAATACATTGCTTTAAATCGAGGGATCGTCTCAAAAAATATCTCTCGCGGGCACTTGCACGTGCACACTTTATAAGTTCTCTCAACTACGGATTAAGTTAATTTAATTACAATATCTGATTAATACGTTTTAACTATAGAACAACAATTAGTTTTATAATCTTTTAATATTTAATGAGACATCAACGCAAAAACAAAATTCGATAAACTATTTCGTTATGTCTCTAATTATAATTAAATTGAGATCCCTATAAACAATGCTAAACATTTTTATCTTCCTATGTATTGTATCCACTCGTTTTTCGCATTGTCATCTGAATAAAACCAAGCCAATAAATAGATAAATAAGTGAAAGTAGGACATATACTCAATATCGATCTAGACGTATATCTGTTCTGTTGAAAAGATGATCATTTGAATTTTTTTGTTTTGATTAGCACCTGGTTTGAATTATTTTAAACAAATTTTGATGTCATGAACTGCACACCCTATGGTCAAATTTTACATGATGTATACACAGGTCTACTAAATCTAAAAGACGGAATCTATTGTTATTTACCTCCGTCATCCCATACATAAAGATCGATTATCATCGGAACCATCGGTCTGGCCAACCTAAAACTGATTATATTGACGACCGTAAAATATCAAACGCGTATAGTGCTGAATTGATTACAATGACAGAACTGAGCGTGAGTTCATTGGCACGTATAGAAATTGTAGAGTCTATGACTGTCACCAATGTGATTCTTAGTCGAATTTCTTCATTGATAGATTCCATGTCGTATGCGCCGGCAGAATGTTCAATATTATGCCAGGTGGTACAAGTATCTACTGAGACATAATTGAGTTATTCTTTTTTTGTTTCAATTGTTGGTTGAGGATTATTTTAACATAGAAACTTCTTTTGCATCGTATACTTCTGTCATAAAATCTTTCATTGCTTCGTGTACTTGATTAAGTTCTCCAGATTTAACCTATAAAATGTATGTCTTCATAAAACTGAAACAGCCGACTAGTGGCTTGTTTAAACTCAGTAAATTGCCTGTGTACACATTTGGTTCATACCTTTATTATATTTTGTGTTCATTTTTCGAAAACAAGTTTTTCCCAAAAAGACCTGCACGGATGGGATTTCAAATATCCACTGGCAACCGTATTCATTAAAATCTTGCTTAGGTGTTTTCATTATTGAGTGGTAATCCGGCGGTGGATTGAGTGGTAATCCGGTGGTGGTTGCATCTTTCCAATTAAATCTTTGATGGTTTGCTCTGTTGTACTCTTTTTAATTTCACCAAGGTCTTCTTCGCCTTCCTCAATTGCCTGTGACAAGCGTGCATTAGTATCTGCGGTTGTTTGAATTACTTTCTTGATCTCCTTGGCGTGTTTTGCTATCTTACGAATTGACCCAGTTCCTTTTCTGTTCCTCTTAGCTCTGACACTTCTTCCACTGTTGTTATTGTGGCCTTTTTAATATCTTCTGCACGTTCAGCAATTTCCTTTGCTGGTTTAATCAGCGGTGCAAATGCTTGTTCAAAGCCCACTGTGAGGTGTCCTTGTGCAGTCTATTGCAACTGTAACATATCTTTGACTTTTTTGCGGCCTTCTATAACATTACGAATCAGTTCCTGGTGTTCACCAGCAGCTTCATGACGTCACTTCCCATATTCTTCTGTGACATCAATGGAAAACATTTAATATAATTGTTATGATTGTTAAATTGACGTGTGAGATACATTCTTGTCCAAACCTGCATGATGTACCCCTTCAAGTTCCAGTCAAATCAATGACTATCCATTGTATGATTGAGTCAAATAGATGACATCAGTATTTTTCTGTCTGCCTCGTCAAAATATTTGTGATGGATTGTCTTGGTTCTCAAGCATCATGTCGTCGTACACTACAGGATTGTTTTTGTTTGCATCCAAATCGTCAATGGTAGGAGTTTCATCGATGGCGGAAAAGAAATCATTGGTGGAGCTGCCACTCATCTCAGTCAACACCTTTTGAAAGTCTTCTAAAAGCATAACACGGCTGGTCATAAATCACGTAGATCCGATCTCATTTCAACCATCGTAATGCTATATACAACAACATTTGAGTTTTACCTGATGCAGCGGGTCCAATCATCAGTGCACGATCTGACTTAGGAAATACGGAACTTCCAGTTCCATCAATGTGCTTGGTTGGTTTAAGCGTTGCCCGTGGAGAGACGTCAAAGACCGAAAAATCTTTGATTTTTCTGCGAATCTCCTTTTCGTGATGCCATTAAATAGTACAGTATATAAAACAATCATGTATTCATATTGTGTACGATGTCGCGCAAAAACACATGCCCTAAATCCAAGTCAAGTTCGGACCCGTAATAGACAAGTTGCGATTACTAGAACTTATGTTCGATGTGGAGTAAAGACGTTCACGTTCGTAGGTGGCCCGAAAAGTCGCAGGGTTCGGTTTTTTTTAAATAAAAAAAAACAGTAGACGTTCATATCGCGGCTGCATTAACAAAATTAACGGAGACACCATAGTCAAAATATCGCGGTGAAAAATACATCCCTGGATACAATTATTGTGGACCCGGTATAAGGCTAGATATATGATTCTAACAACCATCCAATGCCTGGAGAAGCATCTGTGAATCGTGTCTGTGCTGTGTGGTACCGATATGACCTTGCTTATAAGGCATCAAATGGTATCAGTGCATCTCATCCATGACTTAAATACGATTGCAGGACCTGAAGCTGCAGAACGAATCGCAAGATGGATTATCAAAGGAGGCGTGAAGGCCAAGATTGCACTTGGAGACTCTCATTAACAGTAAATTATATTGATATAAACAAACAAACAATGTACACAAAAACCGAACATTATCAAAACTATATACAGTCCACGTGGGTATTGGAGAGGTGAAGCCGTCGTGAAAATGTTAGCAAAGCTTACTCATGGGGTTGCTCGAACATGGTTGTCCAAACAAGCAGTGTGGAAAATTTACCTACCAGTACCAAGAAATATTGGTTGGTTTGATGTCGAAATACCAAATGAGACCCATCAGGTTGATCTGTTGTTTCTTCCACAACATCGATTGCACACCTACAAATACGCGTTAACCATTGTCGATGTTGCTAGTAGGCACAAACAAGCTGATCCGTTGACGTCAAAATATTCTATAACTGTCGCAAATGCACTCGTACGTATCTAGTAACATTCACCACTCACATGGCGACAATTATTACAAGTCAATTCTGGTAAAGAATTTCTCGGATCTTCTGCTTAGTTGTTGACCATACACCGTCTGTGAGTTTATGTTGGATATGTTAATATTCATCGTAACCAAGCTATTGTGGAATGATTCAATCGCCACTCGCGTAACGGTTATTCGAACATCAGTACGCAAAAGAATTGTTAATGAGGTCTCAGAGTGCCAGCAATTGGGGGGTGGGTGGGGGTGTACCCCTCAAAAGCGGTCTCACGAAAGGGTAGCACGTCTTCCATTAGTCATAGCAACACTAAATAATGAAGTCACAAGCACGATCAGATTAAAATTAGCTAATGTGATTCGACAATAGACTGTCACATGGTCTCACAGCCGACACCGCTACAGCCACTTGGAGATAAGCTTGTTCGATATGTCTATGTACCTGGAGAGTACGAAGGTGGGCAACGTTTTACGACGGACCCAGTAATGTCCGCCGAAGTTCGTGTTTGAGATCTTTTTTATTTTCAGAGGCGTGTGGTCTAACTAAAACCAAGTATATTTTAGGCCGCAATCCCACTTGCTCTTCGGCTGGTTTACACAGCGTTCGTGTTTGAACTAACCAACATTTCGATAATGCTGAAGGTTTCGCACGTGCAGTACATAAATGTGTTTGGTGATAAGACTTGGTACTAGTTTGGTGCGTTGAGTGTGTTTACGTCCAGATCCATCAACGATCGAGCAATGGTACGGGAAGGTGCAAAATCAAGCTTGTACACGTGGATGGCAGTTTTACGAAACTTCTCAAACAGCTCAGCGAGTAACAACACACATCGGTGCGCAGACACACATCATGATAATCACCATATTTTGCACATGAATGCGAATCAAACCTTGTTTGCGTGCTCTTAATATTTTTCCTGAGATACCTTCAGTTAACTTTGATTGGTAGGAACTGAGCTTCATGTACTCGTATGGATACACACCTTTTCTGTTCAGCAGGTCTGTGTTGGTTTGGCTATACCTAAGAGTGATTGCAAAGTTTTGCGCTACTCTAGATTGTTCACTAACTTTTTCAAGGACGAATGTAGAAACTGTAACAAACCGATGAACTGCAGTTGACACAACCTAAACGCCATGTATTTCTCCATGTTGTTGGGCATTACGCTTAATGGTGAGTTTGATGCCTGGCTACTGCTTGCTTTATTAAGAGGCTATCATACCCAAGCAGGTTATGAAACACTAAAGGGAAATTCTCAACTGTATATTTGCAAGCGTTGTGTGTTATTCGTCTGTACGTGCCAGTGATGTGAGAGTGATCACGGACTTTAGAACCGGAATATCCAGTGGAAAAACTTTGTCCTGCGGTCGAAGTAAAAGCTCCCTCACAGATCCAGCAATTACTCATGAATGTTATCACCGGTAATAACCAAATCAGCGGGTGAATAGAGCTGTTGTCGAATCCTTTTTGCTGTAACCTCGAGCGACATAGGAAACACAGTCGCAACCATCGACCTTGAAAACGTTTTCCTCAAGCGTATGAAGAATTACGAATAGGTTAAACAATGAAGAATTTACGAAAGCGAATTTGAGCCGACTTTTTTGTGACAGTGAGCAAGATAAGCTTAGAAAGCTTATTGAAGATCCGGCATTCGAGTCCCGAAAGATCTTTGATGGTGGACTTCCTGCCGATCATACTAAAAAAAAACAAAGCTCAAATTGACAAAACCAGTCTATGTGGCTCGTCATTATTTGAATTGTCGAAGTGCTCATATATGAGTTTTATTGCAACAAACTGAAACCGTTTTTTCACGTTTGTGTAAAGATGCTTTCGCACATGATGCTTTTTGACAATGCAGAACACATCCGAGAAATTCTTTACCTGGATCGAATTGTAGCAAATCGTGGCCATGTTCACGTGCATCAGCAACACTTTCAGAATCTTTTATGTCAGCGGCTCCGCTTCTTTGTATTTGCTTGCAACATCGACAATGGTTAACGCGTATTTGTATATGCTCAATCGACCTTTCTGATCACGAACACAATCACGTTGACGAAATAGGAGATCGGCTTGATAAACCTCATTTGGCATTTGTACATCAGACCAACCACGTGAAATATTTCTTGGCACTGGTAGGTACCGCAGTGTCTGCTTGGCTAATCATTCGAGCAGCACCAAAGGTAACCTTTTCCGCGCTAGCTAAGTTTTCAACAGCGGCCTTACCTCTCCAAAAGGACTGTTGTATATTTCGCATAAACTCTGCTCAGAAACCATGTTTCATTTTGTATCAATTTAGTTTATCTTCAATCTCCACCAAATGCAATAATGACCTTCATGCCGCCTTAGATGATCAATTTGTTCTCCGAGTGTTGGATTAGTCTCATTCAAGTCATGTATGAGATCTTACTTGGCACCGATATCATTTGATAACTTATCAACAAAGACATGTGAGTAATATGCAGCACCAAGACGATTAATACCTGCTTCGCCAGGCCTTAGTGGTTAGAATAAAGTAGTGTACTAGGCCCACAGTGATTTTATCCAGGAATGTGTTTTCACCAGGATATTTACTCCAAGGCCTTCCTTGTAGTTTTGTTACTACAGCAGCGAGTTCCCCAACGACGCGTTTTCATGCGACAGCGTACACAATATGAAGACTTGATTGTTTTATATTGTATTATTGTCATCACGAGAAGAAAATTCTAAATGACTGATTTATCTGCACAAATGGCACATAAACCATCATAGTATGTTTTGTGATGAAACCAAGTTAGAGAGTCCAAATCCGGTTCACGCAAATCATTGGTCTTGCTGGATCAGGAAAATCTCAGTTAATATTGATTATGGTTTTGATATGGTTAACATGCACTCGATAGTACATGGTTGTGCCGTCAGCTGATGATGAACCGTTCTATGATTTTCACAAAGATTTATACAAGGGGTTGAATGACAAAGCGTCATCGTTGAGAAACAATGCAAGAAGACTTCATCGTCCACCAATGATTTCTTTTCCATAAGTGATGAAGCGCCTTCCATTGATGATTTCGATTGACGTGAAATAATCTTGTCGGGTCCGATGATTCAATTGCTTGAAAATCAAATCAATCCAGCAAGAATATTTTCACGAGGTCGACACAAAAACTCCGATATGATCCATTTGACCCAATGATACACACGTACCTAAGTGATCCGTGACAACTGTAACATGTTGATGATATGTTTTACATGGCCTTGCAAACATTCATTTGCCTTGGCTTCCGCTGACCACTCGAGCGCGTATAGGTTCCTCACTATTGATTTGACAAATGGACCTGAACAAATATATCGTGCGGGTTGGGAAATGACAAATTGACAATCACAACATTCATAAAAAATGTATCTTACCACCATCGATGCCATAGCACAGCATGAAAGGAGGGGTCTTAAAGCCGCTTATGAGCACCAGGAACAGATTCGTAATGTTATGGAAGGCCTCAAATGTGTCAAAGTTGTATTACAGTCAAAACAAACTGCACGAGAAGATCTACCAGCCGGTTTTGAACAAACATTTGCACCGTTAATTAGGCCAACAAAGGAAAATCCTGTGAATATTAAAAATGCACCAAGCGCAACGGTGGAAGTTGAATAGATGGCAGCGCTTCTTGGAACAGAAGAACCTGGTCAATTGGTAAGATAACAAACCTCACCAAGGATATTAAGAAAGCAACAAAAGCAATTGTGAAGACTACTGAATGCTTGCTACATGTGATTGAGGAAATCAACGAAGACGTAGGAGAAATTGGAGAAACCGTCTGTTTGATCGCAAAAGGCACTCGTTTACTTGATGAAGACGTCAGATAGGCATTTGATAATATAATAAACGTTTCACTCGAATCAAGTCGCAGTTGAAAACACCTCATCAATATTTTTAAAGAATAATTTCGCATGGTGATCTTCACAAATCCTATGTATATCGCTCTTAACAGACCCGACGACTGGAAAGAGTACGTGGTAAAAGTACCATCAAATACAGGTGATAAATACCTGAATAACTGAATGACCTAAAATAGTATTTAGGGAATTTATTGGAAAGAAACAACCTACGTTGTGAGCTTTAAGTGAGAACGTATAATGCATTTCATAGCGGACAAAGTAAAGAAGGTGAACACTTAACGGAGATAACATATCGCAGTTCAAACCCCAACTAGTGATACCCTCGCAGCCACAATAACAATTGCAAAAACAACAACGTAGATATAAAAAAAACAACAAGATGCCTATGAAGAAAAACAACGTGCATATGAGGAACAGCAACGTGCATATGACGAAAACCAACGTGCATATCAGGAACAGCAGCGGGCATATCAGACACAACAACGTGCACCTACACACTAACTAAAACGTGTATCACAGAAACAAAACAGAAACAAGTCCAATCTCGCATACAGGAAGGTTATGAAAAATCTAAGAGGTGGCTATAAAATCAGCAACAACCAAATCAAGGAATAGGACTTGGGGGATTGTGTGACCCTAACGAACTTGAGCATGTTTTAAACACCTACAAGGTCAGATCGCACGCGCAACATCTCATCAGAAATCATTAATGAGACCATATCGATTTGTCAGCGACTGCTGGCCAGTTACATCATGGACAAAACAAACATCACACATTAATACGGCTGCTTTTTGAATACATCAATAAAGTCTATTACAACACTGATGATAAGTTCTAATGAAATACTTTATGTTGAGATGTTTGTCGTCTTA
This sequence comes from Megalonaias nervosa, assembly GCA_016617855.1. Taxonomy (NCBI): domain Eukaryota; kingdom Metazoa; phylum Mollusca; class Bivalvia; order Unionida; family Unionidae; genus Megalonaias; species Megalonaias nervosa. The sequence goes on along the minus strand of JAECUM010039000.1, from coordinate 8,067 downwards.
CGCAAAATCTCAGCAGCGCAGAAACGTGTCGTTGTAAATACTATCCAGACCGTTACTTCGATGACCACAATCTCATCTTGAAACCAAATTTCAGTGGGACCCCAATCAATTAAAAAGAAAATTGCAAGTGTAGTACAAGTCTAAGTTTATTCGTCCATGTGATGCATTCTTGGAAATTAAAGGAAAACTTGTACTGCGCGACAACACAAATTATCCTGGTGATGCCCATGTAGGATTTTGAACAATGATATATTGACGTTATTCCGTAGATGGAGAGGAAATCGAAGTAATACTAGACAACATTGGCATTGCCAGGACGATTACCAGAAACGGCAGATACAGCTACGATTGTGCAAAGTCTGTTGGCCCGTCTATGATATTATGATCTTTACCAACGAATCGTCCCATCATGCAGACGATATATATTGCAAAGAATATGGCAGTCTAGAAACGTCCAGTACCACATGTCGCTTCAGATGATATAGAACATTTACCGTTACCTAGTCCTAAATTTAACCTTGGATTTCAGCAGCGTCGATTACAACTCATTGGGCACTCTTTTCAGTTTTTATGTGTAATTCTCCTTAGTCATATACTTGGGTTTCGCAGAGATGTTCGCAAAGTTATTATGGGCGCAAAACAGACGGTCACATTAGTTGTTAAGAATAACGCCAACGATGCAATTTGGCATAATCCTGGCAACGTTGTATTTGAAACATGAACATTGTGGATTCCTGTGCCAACCCTTTCCCTGTCTACAGAATTACGTTTGTTGACGTTTATCCAGTCTGGAACCGCTTCTACGTTGTTACATACACACACCACATTTGCGCATCAAAGAAGTGATATTGTGAAACAATTTTTTATGGCAAATAAGTATCCAACATGGTCTTACGGCATTAAAACACGTATTCATGGCGCTTGAAAATATAAATTGAGAAAATAAACAAACCTAGAGTGTAATGATATTTGACAAATTGTGAATAACTGACTTTTCTTTGCGGTTAAAGGGCCATCATGAAACCTCTGAAAAAATTTTGCTTACCTATAAAGAAAATCAAACCGCATATGCATATCATAATTTTTGGTCGTACATGGACCGACTGGTTTGTACATTATATCCGATTTATTATTTTCATCTGAACAAATGGAGTTGTTCAGACAGTCCGTTGTCGATAAGCATTTTCATGTTCTTGTAGTTGGGCCTGGTCTGATGACGATCCCGCCACCGCAATCCGCATCATCAGGATGTTACAAAAGTATTTCGGTAATTCTTTCTGGCAAGACTATATTACAAATGTATTGCAGTAATTCTTTCTGACAAAGCTCTGTTGCTGGAGGACTCGGGTGGTCGAATGAGCGTCCTTGATGCTTCTGTGAAAATTTCATAAAGTAATTAAACCTGTTACCTTTTTAAATAATAATGTCCCATTATGACGTAAAGGTCGGGTTTAGTGACAATCAACTTGAAAATAACAAATGCAATAAAAAAAAGTCGTTGGGTCACATTGATATTTTCTCCAACAACATTAGCTGGAACTGTTCCAGTGTTGTTGACCCAAACACAACTTAATCAGTTTAATGCAACCAAACAGAACACTGCCTCAGTGACATTAAAATTATCCTTGTTGGAGGTGATGCAACAATTTCAGCGTTGTTAGCAGCAGCGATTTCAGCGGTTGCACAAGCAGTGGAGTGGCTCTAGGAACAACATCATGAATAGCTCTAAGAAAATGCGGTCGGTGGTGGACCAGGAAGGTCCAAAAGAAAGGATAAGGCCTTCGACTACCAGGAGCTAGTCGTCGAATACCATCAATCAGAGGTATTCAATTACGCAGGCGACCACGTGTCCATTAGCCAATCTCGATTTCTGCGCTATTGTAACACCAGTCAAATATTTTCGTGGTGTCTTTATGAGAAATGAGCTTCCATCGATGGGGCCGCGCACATGTGAAACCGCTATGATTTACCTGAGTTCGAGGACAGGACCTGTCATTCATTTGCTTGCATTTGTGGTAATACATAATCATTTATTCCATTTTGACTCATGCAGAATTGCCCCAGTACCTGAAGTTGTTAGTTAATTAACCAGGAGTGCTAATGCCCGTCATCTACCACTGTTTTATTCGACTGTACCGATACAAATTTGGACAGCCTAATATGTGGTCCTCTTGTTGTTAAGGCGTTACATGCACTGGAGCTTTCACCAACCCCGCAAACGCTTATTGATTTTATATTAAAATATCTTTAATATTATATAACGTGCCAATTAATACTTGCAGATGTTACTCGACTAGACTCACTGCTAATGTGGATCAAAGCAGGTTTGCCACCAAAGCGAGTTTGATTGGGCTTACTAGTCGTGTTGTTGTTGATGTCCCCTCAGTCACTTATTTGGCTTTTGTATAGATATTTGCAATGTTATTTTTGGAATTCAATTTACGAACAACGACAACGATGAAATTTGTAGTATAGGATGTAATCCTGGTAAATTTCTATCAGAACCAATAACATTGTGAATGTCTGTGCTAACCCTTCACCTTCTACAGAGTCAAGTCTGTTGTCGTGTATGTAATCGGGAACCGCTTCAACGCCGTCGTTTCCAACATACCACAGATGCGCACTCCAGAAGTGCTACTGTGAGACACTTTACTTAACAAATCAGCGCCCAAAGTGTCTTCAGCGCATAAAAATACGCGTTTGTGGCATTTCAAAATATGGTCCAGAAAAAAGAACATAACGCTGACATGCTGTTTGACAAACTATGACTGTCCGAAATGTCTCTGCAGTTAAACGGTCATCAGGAAACCTCTGAAGAAATTTAGTTAATTACACAGAAAATCAAACCGCACGTTCATATCACAATATTTGGTCGTATCGGAACCGACATCAAAATGTTGAAACTGTTTTCCAAATTTCTCAGCACGACTTTCGTACATTATACCCGATGTATTACTTTTCGTTAGACCACCTAGAGGTGTTCAGCCAATCCGTTGTCGATACATGTTCATGCAAGACAGGGTGGTTACATGTGCACTGTTGTGATTCTTTCTGATAAAAATCTGTTCTTAGAGGTGGTCGAACGAGAGTCTTTGAAGCGCCTGTGAAAATTTTTTATTTTAATCGATATTCTAATTGAATATATTATGTTTTTAATTTAATTTCTTATCATTAAGTAAATGTAAGCCCTAGTGAAATAAAAAGCGCGCAATTAAAAAATTGTGAGGTCGCATTGAATCTTTCTCTAACAAAATTGTCCAAGTATGGTTGAGAATCTGAGTAGGTTTGCCACCAAAGTAGATTTGAATGAGTTTACCAGTCGTATTGTTGTTGATGTCGACCCTGTTGAGCTTGTGAAGTTTCAAGATCGAACTCATAAATGACAAACATTAAGACGTCTATATTCAAGATCTGGTTATGCTGAGAGTTGCTATTGCAAATAATCTGACCGTGATCAGCGAAATTGGAAGAATCAAAGACTTGGGTGTTTCCGGTTGAGTTTGTCAAAGAGTACGTTGAGATAAATACGGTATCAAAAGTAAAAAGGACCGTAGAAGAACACAAACAGAATTCAATCGGAGCATGGAGCCATCGAGGATAATAATGCTGTAGCAAACACATTACGTGGATATCAAATTCAGTGATATCAAGGCTGTTAACACTGAATTGGGAATGAATTGATCTGAGTTTGGTAAACAATTCATTTACAAGTTAGTTTTATTGATCCCAGTGACAAGTCACTTCAACCTTTATCTGTTGCAGGCTCATTTAAGATCAATAAACATGAAAGAATAGCGATACATAGGTTAAATATCGCGGGCAATGGGCACTTAACCGTCTTTGATGTCTGTGTTCAAGACTAGATTTGTCATTATATTTATTCTAAATGGATCCTGAATACGGTGATGAGGCTGCGGAATTTATCGACAAAGTGACTGATGACCAAACAAAGGATGTTAATATCAATAGTATTTGTGTTCTATTTTTCTCGATAGATATCTGCTTCAAAACTATAACATCACCAAATGCCCAATCGTTGAATGCATGACCAGGTGCGAAAATACTCCGGAATTGTTTCTACAACGAGAAGTCTAATTTACTGCTGTATCCACGCCTGTTACCTTTTCCAACGAATATGTAAAACCAACATTAACTCAACAAAAACCAAAACAAATCTCGACTGTTATTCAACAAGAAGGAACTTGTTCGGGCTAAAGTTATTGGGTAAAAAACGAGAATTATTGTTTAATACATCATTCACAGGCGCAACCAGTATATTTTTAAATGCTAGGCCCACAGAACGTGGGATTGTTGAAACTTGAATATACCTCACAGAGAGTTGTTATGATTGAATGGCAGTTCTATTAGTATAAAAAGGTAATTTGTTGAGAGTGCGTCTGTCTATTACACCTGGACGTGATGAGTCAGGACGGAGTCTGAATGTTGTGCATTTTGTACTACTCAGTTATATTATAACCAGAAGAACTATGAGAGACCCTCAATGTTACCGACTTGTAAAAGCAGTGGAAGCGGAACTGCAACTGCAAAATTAAATCTCCAAGAGAATTGAAATGAGCGTGAAATACAAATGCGCGTATTTGGTCGTAGATGCTATGTGTAGTCTTCCCGTGGGAGCAATTGTTGGCCCTGGTGTAGCTGATAATAATCAACATCGGTGCACCGATATGAATTATATATAAATATAAATACTAAATACAATCTTTCACGTCACAATCTCAATGACGTTTACCATAGTGATGTGGTAATGACAGTTTTGTTGGCTATTGACAGAGGTAAAAGATTTCTCTCACCTATGGTAGTTCTTTGTTAGGTTGCACATTGGTTACTTTTACTGATTATAATTCCTGGATTGCGCATACACAACCGACTTTTACAGCTATTGGAGATAGTAGGCCGTGACGTATACAAAGAACATAAGAATAAAAATAAAACCGCTTTGAACCAAAATTACAAAAGTTCCATTATGACACTACTCACTGCACTGAATGCATGTAAACTTTCTTAAAAATTCTCATTCGGAGCAGAAGTCCTTACGAATTGAACATCAATGTCAATGTCAAAAAGCTTCTTACGATTCCAGACAATAGGTGGTATTATCGCTAAGGGTCGTCTCTAAACAACCCGAGGTGCTAGAGTATCGATTGGCGCTCTTTCTGAGCTCACACCAGTGGCCATTATAAAAATCAGACCTAAAATTTGTAATACATCTCACTTCAGGTTTTTCTTTTTCTGTTTCGACATACAATGATCATTATTTTCTAGTCAGGTTTGCCTTCTAAAAGTTACTATTCAAGAATATGTCCACAGATGTAAAGATTTTCGTCAAAACTTCAAAGTTCTGGGAAGTTAATAGAAACAATATCAAGTTTTCAACAGAGCCGGGATGTGGGCAAGCTACAAAGCCTTCATAAGGTTCTTTTCTCTTGTTTTGTTAACCTAACACAGATGAATCCTGAAAGAGAGGCAATTCACTGCAAAATCATTTTGGGCATTTTAATTCATCCGTGAAAGATTGTACGATTTCTGTTACGTTTTTCCTTACTAAAAGTACAGTTCAACTGACCTCGTGCCTGGTCCAGGAAAAAAGATTTTCTCTGATACAATTGTATAAGCAGAATTACCGTCTATGACAAACATTCTCTCTTCCAACGTGAAATTATATCCTATCGGTAAAAGAAATGGCTCATAAAGGACCATATTTATAAACATTTAAATTTAAAATTTAAACACAGAAATATATATTTTATATAATAAATGTTGCGATGCGCTAATCGAACTTCCAAGGAAGCTTTCAACTTCAAAGTGGACGAGGTTTTCTTCCAGTTGCTATATTGAATAGCCTGAATTTAGTTTTAGGAAAAAATAAAGTATAATCGAAAATAAAACATATCCAAACTCCTACTGTTGCCACCAGAAATCAGAAATCATTGTTCCAAGCAAGGGGTTTCAAACACGTGCTTCAACACAATTGCTTTGCTCTACTTCCAAAGACCTGTCCTTGTCATCTGAAAGACCCTTAGATGCGCAAATACTACAAATAATTTTCTCTAATCACCTAATAGTCACGCTTCACGAAACTAGAACTTCACACGTACACTTTCGCAGTTTTGACTTGCTTCACGTCCTTACGACGTAGCAAACCTTTCCAAACCGAATATTAGTACTTCACATCATGCAATACAAAACACAACCCAAATACCTAATACAAAGGATTATTCTCAAATTACTAAATACGTATAACTATAACCATCCATAGAATAACCTATGTAAAGAAATTAATGAGGATCCATTTTTAAGATACCCTAGATTTATATATATATATATATATATATATATATATATATATATATATATATATATATATATATATATATATATATATATATAGTACGACCCGGTAGTTAAATTACATGTGTGTTAAAATTTGAATTCTTTCTAAGTCTTTCTATTTCATTTTTATTTCATTTTTTATATCATTAAATATAATTATTATTATGATGATGATTATGTTCGCAGGGTCTGATATTTTGTTAGAAACATCGTGTTTATTTAGAACGTAAATGTGACTCGCGTAAGCACGATTTTTGCATGACTGTTTTGTCATATTAAGTAAACAGTCGGAAATAGCTATGTAAATGATTGGTTGTGACCACGGTCATTACTAATAATACTTGTTGACATTCTATACTACGTTGGCGATATTTCGAAATCGCATGATTTCTTCGTGCTTGTACATGAAATGACGTATTAGTTTGCTTTAAAATACTCAGGTACCTGCGAACTAGTCTAGAGTCATATTTTAACATCTTAGAGTCACATCATAACATCATATAGAGTTTCTAATACCTTAAGAAGAAGAAGGTATTCCTGTGCTGGAAAGAGTTGTTCGTTCGTACTTATGAAGAATAACATGTGTTTTGTTATCGATGATAGCTGTACTTCGTCTACCTGTTAAATAATAATTATTTTCCCTGGAGAACTACACAACTGGCTTTGGACAAAGACATTTGCTGAAATTATTTCTAAATTGGAACAGAACAATACAAATTGTGATTCACAGTGCAAATTCTGGACATTTGTGTTTAACCTTCGTCTGACATCATCATCCGCCATCCTGGAACGCAACTGGGATTCAGACTACGTCAATTTAGAACACTATAGTCACAGGATGTATGTGTTTTCACAATATTAGGACACATTTTTGGATCTTCTTCGTAAATCGTAAGTCTTGTTTCATATATTTACCTTTTCACCATGTTTTCTAGAGAAATAAATTATTTTTGTTAAAATTTACAAAGCTTGTTGTAGTCACTCTTTTCTTTATGTTACTTTAAACAAGCCGAAACGTAACATAAAGAAAATTGGGGGCTCGTCCGGGATATATGAAATTTTCTAAAAGTTGAAATTTAAATTCTCCTAGTTCAAATCCCATTTTACTTGAAATCTCAGTGAAAACAACAGGCTTTCTCTCACAGTGTCAAAAGTGGAGAGTGTTTTTTCTAGTCCAACTCAAGAACAGTTGGATAGTTTGAAAAAGGATGAGTTGCTTGAATTTGCCAGAAAGTACGATCTTTCTGAAGCAAAAGCTTCCTTGACAAAACAAGAAATCAAAAATATTTTAATTCAATATTTAGTAGGAAAGAATATTTTAGACCAAAGTGTTTTGGCATCTGTTAGTAAGTCTGTGACAGACTCTGACATTAAGAAAATTGAATTAAAAATGAAATTCAAGATGGAAATAGAGTTGAGGAAGCTCGAGTTTCAGAGAGAAAAAGAAAAAGAGCAAATGAAATTACAATTTGAAGAAAGGGAAAAAGAAAGACAAATGCAATCAGAAGAAAAGGAAAAAGAAAGACAAATAGAATTACAAAAAGAACAAATGAGATTACAATATGAAAAGGAGGAGAAAGATAGACAGGAAAGAGAGAGGGAGAAAGAAAGACAAATAGAAAAAAGAGAAAAAGAAAGACAAATAGAAGAAAGGGAAAAAGAAAGGCAAATAGAATTACAGAAGGAACAAATGCAATTTGAAGAAAGGGAGAGAGA
>JAECUM010038999.1:0-17549 GCA_016617855.1 Megalonaias nervosa | reverse complement strand
AGCTTGGAGTTCAAGCTTTGAAAAAAAATATAAACTGTCTAGGTATTTTAATAATTACTTGTTCGTTGTTATGTTTGTTTGTTATGTTTGTTGCAATACAAATTTTCGGTTAAAATTTTCCGACTTTTACGTATTTTCCCATCCAAGCCATGTGACTCTACGCATGTTCTTTTTTCTCCTAAATTACATAAAGTTATGTCTCTAATATAGAAATGTAGCTTAGATCTCAAGCGTTGCAACAGTATATACATTGTCTAGGTATTTTAATAATTACTTGTTCGTTCTTATGTTTGTTGCAATCCAAATTTTCCGTTAAAATTTTCCTACTTTACGTGTTTTCCCAACCAAGCCATTTGACTCTACGCATGTTCTTCTTTTTCCTAAATGTTAGTATTACAGAAATGTAGCTTACAATTCATGCTTTGCAACAGTATATAAATTATCTAGGCATTTTAATAATTACTTGTTCGTTACTATATTTGTTGCAATCAACATTTTCGGTTAAAATTTTGCGAATTTACCTATGTGCTCATCCAATGCATCCGATTCTACGCTTGGTGTTCTTGTTCCTAAATTTCTTATATTTATGTTATTATTATAAAAATGGAGCTGAGATCCGAAGCTTTACAACAGTATATAAATTGCCTAGGTGTTTTAATAATGATATGGTCTTTTTTATCTCCGTTGCACTTGTACGTTAAGGAAACAAATTTGACTTTACCGATGTCGATATAAAAGTCTAACCCTCTGTATCTACATGTTATTCTGGCTCCTAAACTACATATACTTATGTTTGTATTATAGACATGTAGCTTACAATTCATGCTTTGCAACAGTATATAATTTGTCTAGGTAGTTTAATAATTACTTGTTTGTTGCTATGCTTGTTGCACTGAAATTTTTTTTGCTAAAAATTTTGCGACTTCACCTATTTGCACATCCACGCCATCGGATGCTATGCATGTTTTTCTTATTCCTAAATTTCATATATTTATATTATCATTATAGAAATATAGCTCAGATCGCAGGCTGTACAACAGTATATAACTTGCCTAAGTGTTTTAATAATTACATGTTCGTTTTTATATCCGTTGCACTAGCATTTTGGGGAAGAAAAAAAAATTTGACTTTACCGATCTCGACATAAAAGGCATCTGCATCTACATATGTTATTCTGGCTCCTAAACTACATATACTTATGTTAGTATTATCGAAATGTAGCTTAGAATTCAAACTTTGCAACTGTATATAAATTTTCTATGTAGTTTAATAATTACTTGTTCGTTACTATGTTTGTTGCACTGACACTTTTCGGGAAACATTTTGCGACTTTACCTATTTGCACATCCACGCCATCTGATGATGTGCATGTTTTTCTTATTCCTAAATTTGATATGTTTATGTTATTATTATAGAAATATAGCTAAGATCTCAGGCTTTACAACAGGATATAAACTGCCCAGGTGTTTTAAGGGATTTTCACTGCTAGATGCGACTCTTCAACGCCGATCTCCTTACATATGGCATGTTTCACTAGACCAAAGTGTCTACGAGAATCAAATTTTATGTAAAATGTCAAATAAAAAAGTTTACTTTTTGTACTGAGTCTAAATAAATACAGGCAAAGGATTTTCCTGTGTATAGCGGTTGTAAACAGCGGGAGTCATAGTTACTGCCGCGGTTTCACCTTCCTGTCGCTGGACATTGCGTAAGCACCAGCTCACGGCCAAGGCAATACTGTCGGCTACATGTACAATTGTTCGAACATCACTTAAATTCAATATCACCACCCTGGCCCTTAACCTATTTGCACATCCACGCCATCTGATGCTATGCATGTTTTTCTTATTCCTAAATTTCATATATTTATGTTATTATTATAGAAATATAGCTAAGATCTCAGGCTTTACAACAGGATATAAATTGCCCAGGTGTTTTAAGGGATTTTCACTGCTAGATGCGACTCTTCAACGCCGATCTCCTGACATATGGCATGTCGCACTAGACCAAAGTATCTACGAGAATCAATTTTTATGTAAAATGTCAAATAAAAAAGTTTACTTTTTGTACTGAGTCTAAATGAATACAGGCAAATGATGTTTATCCTTCATTTCCTGTGTATAGCGCTCGTGAACAGCGGGAGTCATAGTTACTGGCGCGGTTTCACCTTCCTATCGCTGGGCATTGCGTAAGCACCAGCTCACGGCCAAGGCAATACTGTCGGCTACATGTACAATTGTTCGAACATCACTTAAATTCAATATCAACACCCTGGTCCTTAACCTATCTGCACATCCACGCCATCTGATGCTATGCATGTTTTTCTTATTCCTAAATTTCATATATTTATGTTATTATTATAGAAATATAGCTAAGGTCTCAGGCTTTACAACAGGATATAAATTGCCTAGGTGTTTTAATAATTACATGTTCGTTTTTATATCCGTTGCAATAGTACTTTTGGGAAAAAAAATTGACTTTACCGATCTCGACGCAAAAGGCATCTGCATCTCCATACGTTATTCTGGCTACTAAACTGCATATACTTATGTTAGTATTACAGAAATGTAGCTTATAACCCAAGCTTTGCAACAGTGTATAAATTGTCTAGGTATTTTAATAATTACTTGTTCGCTACTGTATTTGTTGCAATCAAAATTTTCGGTTAAAATTTTGCGACTTTACTTATCTGCTCATCCAAGGCATTTGACTCTACGCTTGGTTTTCTTGTTCCTAAATTTCATATATTTATGTTATTATTATAAACATGTAGCAGAGATCCCAAGCTTTACAACAGTATATAAATTGCCTAGGTGTTTTAATAATTATATGGTCTTTCTTATCTCCGTTGCACTGGTACGTTAAGGGAACAAATTTGACTTTATCGATGTCGATATACAAGTCTAACCCTCTGAATCTACATATGTTATTCTGGCTCCTAAACTACATATACTTATGTTAGTAGTACAGAAATGTAGATTAGAATTCATGCTTTGCAACAGTATATAAATTGTCTAGGTAGTTTAATAATTACTTGTTCGTTACTATGCTTGTTGCACTGAAACTTTTCGGTAAAAGTTTTGCGACTTTACCTATTTGCACATCCACGCCATCGGATGTTATGCATGTTTTTCTTATTCCTAAATTTCATATATTCATGTTATTATTATAGAAATATAGTAAAGATCTCACGCTTTACAAAAGTATATAAATTCCTAGGTGTTTTAATAATTACATGTTCGTTTTTATATCCGTTGCACTAGTATTTTGGGGAAAAAAATTTGACTTTACCGATCTCAACATAAAAGGCATCTGCATCTACATACGTTATTCTGGTTCCTAACTGAATATACTTATGTTAGTATTACAGAAATGTAGCTTGCAATTAAAGCTTTGCAACAGTATATAAATTGTCTAGGCATTTTAATAATTACTTGTTCGTTACTATATTTGTTGCAATCAAAATTTTCGGTTAAAATTTTGCGACTTTCCCTATGTGCTCATCTAAAGCATCCGACTCTAAGCTTGGGTTTCTTGTTCCTAAATTTCATATATTTATGTTATTATTATAAAAATGTTGCTGAGATCCGAAGCTTTACAACAGTATATAAATTGCCTAGGTGTTTTAATAATGATATGGTCTTTTCTATCTCCGTTGCACTTGTACGTTAAGGAAACAAATTTGACTTTACCGATGTCGATATAAAAGTCTAACCCTCTGTATCTACATGTTATTCTGGCTCCTAAACTACATATACTTATGTTAGTATTATAGACATGTAGCTTACAATTCAAGCTTTGCAACAGTATATATATTGTCTAGGTAGTTTAATAATTACTTGTTTGTTACTATGTTTGTTGCACTGAAACTTTTCGGTAAAAATTTTGCGACTTTACCTATTTGCACATCCACGCCATCGGATGCTACGCATGTTTTTCTTATTCCTAAATTTCATATATTTGTGTTATTATAATAGAAATATAGCTAAGATCTCAGACTTTACAACAGTGTATAAATTGCCTAGGTGTTTTGTTAATTACATGTTCGTTTTTATATCCGTTGCACTAGAATTTTTGGGAAAAAAATTTGACTTTACCGATCTCAACATGAAAGGCATCTGCATCTACATACGTTATTCTGGTTCCTAAACTACATATACTTATGTTAGTATTACAGAAATGTAGCATAGGATTCAAGCTTTGCAACAGTATATATATTGTCTAGGTATTTTAATAATTACTTGCTCGTTACTGTATTTGTTGCAATCAAAATTTTCTGTTGAAAGTTTGCGACTTTACGTATGTGCTCATCCAAGGCATCCGACTCTAAGCTTGGGTTTCTTGTTCCTAAATTTCATATATTTATGTTATTATTATAAAAATGTAGCTGAGATCCGAGGTTTTACAACAGTATATACATTGCCTAGGTGTTTTAATAATTATTTGGTCTTTTATATCTCCGTTGCACTGGTACGTTAAGGAAACAAATTTGACTTTATCGATGTCGATATAAAAGTCTAACCCACTGAATCTACATATGTTATTCTGGCTCCTAAACTACATACACTTATGTTAGTATTATAGACATGTAGCTTACAATTCATGCTTTGCAACAGTATATAAGTGGTCTAGGTGTTTTAATATTTACATGTTCGTTTTTTTTATCTCCGTTGCACTAGAACTTTTAGGAAAAAAAATTGATTTTACATATGTTCACATAAAAGTCTTCTGCATCAAAAGATGATATTCTGGCTCCTTAATTGTATATAGTTATGTTATTATTATAGAAATGCATAATGCAGTTGCAATTGGGCTGTGTAATTATTTAGAATGATGAGAAACATATTAAATGATATGAAGTATATTTATTCGTCAATTCGGGCTTATTACGTGCGAATCACTAAAAAATACAAACTTTTTTATTTTTCATTTTTATCAAATTCTAATGGCATAGATCGATTTAGAATGATGAGAAATATATATGATAATATGAAATATGTGATAATCGGTAGTTATATAAGATTTGTTCTAGTTATTTACCGTAACCGAAAACTACTCCTAAATTTCCTGAGTATGTATGCCTGACTACCTGTATAGGCCTACCGTATGCGTGAATGTATCTTATTATATCTTATTAAATATTTCTTCATGTAAGTTTGGGTATGAATTCAAAAATATAGGCTCATTAAAACTTAAGTCTCTCTATCTGTCTGTCTATCTGACTGTCTGTTTGCATATGTATGTATGTATTTATATATGTATTTTTGTAAACGGTTGCTGCTTATGTTTAGCTATAAATTGTGTTTGATATTAAATTTTGTTTATTGCGACGACGTTAGCCAGCCAACGCTTACATAAAGGTTGCCGTTTCCGAAACTGACGATGAGGGCGTATCGTCGCTTGCAGATTCATGTTGGCCCTTAAAAGAGCCGTTAGTACTTCCATTTTTTCTTGTATCCTTTATATTCTTAAGAGTCTCATGATAAATACTCTTATTTCTCTGAAATGTACACCGCTACTTAATAAAAATGCCCTGAAATGTTTAGCTTCAAAACTTGAGAAAAAGTAAATAATTGTCATAAAACATAAATTGTGATAATGAATGTAACAACTATTGTCTCTTATAAAAGTTACGATCTCTATTTCCAGTCTTGGCGTTATCCTTTCTATTAAAAACATTTTGCTCGGTGCAGTCATCTTCTTCCTATGGCAAACAAATACACCTAGAATCTCTAATTGATTAACGAGATTCCCACTGTTCATCTCTACTATCTAGCGCGCGTAAGTAGTCATAGTTACTGTCTCAGTTTCACCTTTAGATCGCAGCATTGCGTTAGCACCAGCTAAATTAACATGGCACAATAGCCGTGAACAGACAGTTCATTTTATAATCCAATACGTATCCCTTCTAATTTTGTCATAACAGGGCTTTTTCCATCTGCCACAATGTCCTTCATTGATCTGTAACCTATAAAAAAAGGCAATTAATGTATGTATGTATGTATGTATGTATGTCTGTCTGTCTGTCTCTTTGTATCGTCCCATAAAAAACATGCAACTGAGATGTTCAAGCGTATGTATGTATGTACGTATGTATGTTTAAAAGTAAATGCCAACAAAAATGTGTAATACAATCATTTTTTCTGGATAATATGAGACATGCTTTTTGTTTATTTTAATTTTAAATATCTTTGCCTAAACTTTACTGCCAAATATTTGTAATTAATTGGTACCTACTTATGTATTAATATTTTTATTCTTCTTATCAATGATAATATTAGTATTATTAATAGTAATATTAATAGTAGTAACAGCAGTACTACTAGTATTAATAGTAGTCATATTAAAATATAGAGCGACGGTCATCGCTTGATATTACAGTTGTTCCTATACGATCACATTATTCTTCTTATTATGCATCCATGCACGCATACATACATACATACATACATACATATATACATACCTACATACACCATATATGCCTTTACTTAATTTTATTAGAATTAATTAATCAAACACAACTAGAATCAGTTGCTCAGAAATTTCGAATGGATTAACGAGATTCCCATTCTCCCTATCTACTATCTACTATTTAACTAAACTACAGCCAAGGGAATATGAGTGTCACTATTTAGATGATTAATTCTTTGGCTACCTCCTTGACAGGGTCGTAGTTATTCATCCGTTTTCTCGTGCCGAGTTTAAATATGATCAATGTCTCATTAAGAGCACTTGGCAAATGACATTGCCGCAACACATGGAGACGACCATCGCAATGCTTTGTTTTAATTAGAAAGTAGGATTCCCCTGGCAGTTCTCCGCGCTAATTCTAAGTGGCTATATAATCATAAGAGATAATATGATACATGCTATATGTTTATTTTAATTTTAAATATCAGTGCCTACCGCCAAATTTCTATTTCAATAATATAGATTTGAAGCCTGTATGTATGTATGTATGTCCATTATAAAAAAACATGCAAGCGAGATGTTCAAGCGTATGTATGTATGTATGTATGTATGTATGTATGTAAATGCCAACAGAAATGTGTAAACATGCCAATAATATTTGCAACGAAATACGTGTCACGAGTGCAACAAGGCAAGGATACAAGCGCATAGCAATGATATATACATCCTTCAATTCGGTCTTATTACGTGCATATCATTAAAAAATACAAACTTTTTAATTTTTCATTTGTATCAACTTCTAATGGCATAGATCGATTTAGAATGATGAGAAACATAAAATGATATCAAATATCCATCCAGGTAGCCATCAATGCTTATTATTATTATTATTATTATTATTATTCAGATATGGGCGAAAACGTATAAAGTTTGACTTAGTCGCTTCCGTGACCCTCTAAAGATAGCTGTTCTAGTTTGAGTATGGAGCGGCATTTAAGATGTTTTTGTCCCACCCTCCCGACAATGCCAGGAAACTAGGGTTAGAATTGTACCGATTTTAATATCATAGGGGACACTCTTCTCGATGGGTATCTTTGAAATGTCGATTTGGGACCTGATTATTCATCAAATATATATGTTAAACATGTAAAATCGGCAATTTGATATTCCAAGCCGTTCCAGAGTTATAGGCGAAAACGTAGAAAGTTGGACTTTGCTGTTTTTACGACCCCCTTGCACCAGCGAGAGCCAGCGGGGGAAAGCCTGTAATCAATTAGTACCTACTTATGTAATAATATTTTTATTCTTCTTCTTATTAATAATAATATTAATATTATTAATAGTAGTATTAATAGTAGTAGCAGCAGCAGCAGCAGTACTACTAGTAGTAATACTAGTCGTATTGGCCAGCGCTTCTTAGAATTTATTAAAATCACTAAGTAGCTCATAATTATTGCTGCGACATATTTGTGAATGTCTGAATCTTACAAATGAAAAGAACGCCAGCCTCGTTTTGAAAAGAGCCGATTTTAATATCAGCGACACGTGCCTTTTTTAGTGGCCCTATAATAAAAATCGCTATATAAGGATTTGTTTACAAACACACCTATATTAAGATGCTCAATAAGTTCTAATTGATTAACGAGATTAATTGTCCATCTCTAATATCTAGCGTGATTAAACAGCGGGAGTCATAGTTCCTCCCGCGGTTTCACCTTCAGATCACAGGGCAGAAATCACATCTAATGAAATCGACAGCTTTGTTTGATTGTATATTCGTTATGGCCGAAATCCGAGCCAGCATAGCTCATTATATTATTATTATTATTATTATTAGTAGTAGTAGTAGTAGTAGTAGTAGTAGCAGTAGTAGTAGCAGTAGTAGTAGTAGCAATAGTAGTAATATTAGTAGTTTTACTATTAGTCAATATGATCCGATTATATATCGCATTAAATATTGTTAAGAAAAGTCGCTATACAGTCATAATTACTCCAGCCGTTTACTCGCGCTACTATAATTACTAGTAGTCGTATTAAAATATAGTGCGACTGCCAGCGCTTGTCTTAGAGTTGTGCATATACGCTTACGAATTTGGCTCATTTTATTAAAATCACTACGTAGCTCATAATTATTATTATTATTTTTTAGCTATGAGTGCGTATAGTTTATAATTATAGTAATGGATATACAGCTTCCATTTCACGTTCAGAGCACTGGGCAGAATATAACATTGCGGTAACACCTGCGCACGGCCATCGCAAGGCTTTGTTTTAATTAGACCCCTGTTTTAATTATTCTCCTGGCAGTTCTCGGTGCCAGTTCTAAGTCACTATAGAATCATTTATTCGGGATAATATGATACAGGCTTTTTAAAAAGTTTATTTTAATCTTATTTTTTAAAATATCAGTGCGTATAGTTTCCCGCCGAGTTCTTAATTAATAGTGACCTACTTATATACAAATTTTGTATAATTAATTTAATAATTCACGCACTAATTTTAATAAAATCATTCATATTTCAATTCTCTTGTCAATTAATTTCCAAAGGGCGGGAATTATTAACACACGCATGCGCGTAGGCATGGGCATGTGTCAACCTTTGGCTGCATATAACCCCACTATTCTTTCAGATTTTCAATCAATTATTCTTCGGAATAGTACCTTGACAAATCAATCGTTCGAAGCCAGTCGTTGAAATAATTCATATCATTGTGACTTTGACATTTTACAAGAAGTTGTCTCCACGAAATTTTTGCAAAAGTGTTCTGTGATCGAAAGATTTTATTGACATTTTATTGATCAAATGAATCAACTACTGCAACATTTTCCTGCAGACAGATTTCAACCAGAGCCAGTCATTTTCAAGCATCAGATCGGTAAGTCACATTTATTTACTTTATATTATCATTTACAATTTAAATACATTTTATATTTATTATAATATAATAATGGTAACTTTTTTCCAGCTTCGTTTGATCTATTATTAATATTATTATTATTATCATTTGTTCTGCATAATATGCAACATGCTTTATGTTTCTTTTAATTTTAAATATCAGTGCGTAAACTTTCCCGCCAAATTTTGTAATCAATTGGTACCTACTTATGTACACGCTCTTATTTTAATAAAATCATTTTAAGCAGTCAAAATGGATCTATGTCAATAGAAATTTGTAAAAAATGCAAAATGAAAAAGTTGGTATTTTTCACTCATTATCTCTTAACGAGAGCGGATAATTTTAGAGCGACTTTTCATATATATCAACGGATCAAGTTTTGTAATTACTCGTGCCATGCTTATTTACAATTTAGCATATTAAATATATAAATCATGCACTATTATTATTAACACCAGAGCAAAAATTTTCATCAAGTTTCTAGATTTCAAGCTTTGCAACAATATATAAATTGTCTAGGTGTTTTAATAATTACTTGTTCGTTCTTATGTTTGTTGCAATACAAATTTTCGGTTAAAATTTTCCGACTTTGCGTATTTTCCCATCCAAGCCATGTGACTCTACGCATGTTCTTCTTTCTCCTAAATTACATAAAGTTATGTTTGTAGTAAAAAAATGTAGCTTAGATTTCAAGCTTTGCAGCAGTATATAAATTGTCTGGTTGTTTTAATATTTACTGGTTCATTTTTATATCCGTTGCGCTAGTACTTTTAGGGAAAAAAAATTTGACTTTACCGATGTCCACATACAAGTGATCTGAAACTACATATGTTATTCTGGCTCCTAAACTGCATATAGTTACGTTATTAGTATAGAAATGTAGCTTAGATGTCAGGCTTTGCAACAGTATATAAATTATCTAGGTGTTGTAATAATTACTTGTTCGTTCTTATGTTTGTTGCAATAAAAATTTTCGGTTAAAATTTAGCGACTTTACGTATAATCATATTAAAGCCACCTGACTCTACGCACGTTTTTCTTCCTCCTAAATGACATATAGTTATGTTTCTAATATAGAAATGTAGCTCATATTTCAAGCTTTGCAACACTATATAAATTATCTAGGCATTATAATAATTACTTGTTCGTTCTTATGTTTGTTGCAATACAAATTTTCGGCTAAAATTTTCCGACTTTACGTATTTTCCCATCCAAGCCATGTGACTCTATGCATGTCTTCTTTCTCCTAAATTACATAATGTTATGTATTTAGTATTGAAATATAGCTTAGACTTCAAGCTTTGCAACAGTATATAAATTGTCTGGTTGTTTTAATATTTACTGGTTCATTTTGATATCAGTTACGCTAGTACTTTTAGGAAAAAAATTTGACTTTAACGATGTCGACATACAAGTGATCTGAAACTACTTATGATATTCTGGCTCCTAAACTGCATATAGTTATGTTATTAATGTATAAATGTAGCGTAGATGTCAAGCTTTGCAACAGTATATAAATTGTCTAGGTATTTTAATAATTACTTGTTCGTTCTTATGTTTGTTGCAATACAAATTTTCGGTTAAAATTTAGCGACTTTAGGTATATTCATATGCAAGCCACCTGACTCTGCGCAAGTTTATCTTGCTCCTAAATGACATATAGTTGTGTTGCTGATATAGAAATGTAGCTTAGATTTCAAGCTTTGCAACAGTATATAAATTGTCTAGTTATTTTAGTAATTACTTGTTAATTCTTATATTTGTTGCAATACAAATTTTCGGACAAAATTTTCCGACTTTACGTATTTTCCCATCCAAGCCATGTGACTCTACGCATGTTCGTCTTTCTCATAAATTACATAAAGTTATATTTTTATTATAGAAATATAGCTTTGAGTTCAAGCGTTGCAACAGTGTATAAATTGTCTAGGCATTTTGATAATTACCTGTTCGTTCTTATGTTTGTTGCAATGCAAATTTTCGGTTAAAACATTCCGACTTTACGTATTTTCCCATCCAACCCATGTGACTCCACGCATGTTCTTCTTTCTCCTAAATTACATAAAGTTATGTTTGTAGTATAGAAATGTAGCTTAGAGTTCAAGCCTTTCAACGGTATATAAACTTTCTCGGTATTTTAATCATTACTTGTTCGTTCATATGTTTGTTGCAATACAAATTTTCGGTTAAAATTTAGCGACTTTACGTATATTCATATCGAAGCCATCTGACCCTGCGCACCTTTTTCTTACTCCTAAATTACATATAGTTATATTTTTAATATAGAAATGTAGCTTAGATTTCAAGTTTTGCAACAGTATATAAATTGTCTAGGTATTTTGATAATTACCTGTTCGTTCTTATGTTTGTTGCAATACCAATTTTCGGTTAAAACATTCCGACTTTACGTATTTTCCCATCCAAGCCATGTCACTCTACGCATGTTCTTCTTTCTCCTAAATTACATAAAGTTATGTTTGTAGTATAGAAATGTAGCTTAGAGTTCAAGCTTTCCAACGGTATATAAATTGTGTCGGTATTTTAATCATTACTTCTTCGTTCATATGTTTGTTTCAATACAAATTTTCGGTTAAAATTTAGCGACTTTACGTATATTCATATCCAAGCCATCTGACTCTGCGCACGTTTTTCTTACTCCTAAATTACATATAGTTATATTTTTAATATAGAAATGTAGCTTAGATTTCAAGCTTTGCAACAGTATATAAATTGTCTGGTTGTTTTAATATTTACTGGTTCATTTTTATATCTGTTGCGCTAGTACTTTTAGGAAAAAAAATTTGACTTTACCGATGTCCACATACAAGTGATCTGAAACTACATATGTTGTTCTGGCTCCTGAACTGCATATAGTTATGTTATTAGTATAGAAATGTAGCTTTGATGTCATGCGTTGCAACAGTATATAAATTATCTAGGTGTTTTAATAATTACATGTTCGTTCTTATGTTTGTTGCAATAAAAATTTTCGGTTAAAATTTAGCGACTTTACGTATATTCATATTAAAGCCACCTGACTCTACGCCCGTTTTTCTTGCTCCTGAATGACATATAGTTAAATTTCTAATACAGAAATGTAGCATATATTTCATGCTTTGCAACAATATATAAATTGTCTAGGTATTTTGATAATTTCCTGTTCGTTCTTATGTTCGTTGCAATACAAATTTTCGGTTAAAATTTAGCGACTTTACGTATATTCATATTAAAGCCACCTGACTCTACGCCCGTTTTTCTTGCTCCTGAATGACATATAGTTAAATTTCTAATACAGAAATGTAGCATATATTTCATGCTTTGCAACAATATATAAATTGTCTAGGTATTTTGATAATTTCCTGTTCGTTCTTATGTTCGTTGCAATACAAATTTTCGGCTAAAATTTTCCGACTTTGCATATTTTCCCATGCAAGCCATGTGACTCTACGCACGCTCTTGTTTCTCCTAAATTACATAAAGTTATGTTTTTAGTATTGGAATATAGCTTATATTTCAAGCTTTACAACAGTATATAACTTGTCTGGTTGTTTTAATATTTACTGGTCCATTGTTATATCTGTTGCGCTAGTACTTTTAGGAAAAAACATTTGACTTTACCGATGTCCACATACAAGTGATCTGAAACTACATATGTTATTCTGGCTCCTGAACTGCATATAGTTATGTTATTAGTATAGAAATGTAGCTCAGATATCAAGCGTTGCAACAGTATATAAATTATCTAGGTGTTATAATAATTACTTGTTCGTTCTTATGTTTGTTGCAATAAAAATTTTCGGTTAAAATTTAGCGACTTTACGTATATTCATATCCAAGCCATCTGACTCTAAGCACGTTTTTCTTGCTCCTAAATGACATATAGTTATGTTTCTAATAGAGAAATGTAGCTTCGATGTCAAGCTTTACAACAATATATAAATTGTCTAGGTATTGTAATAATTACTTGTTCGTTCTTATGTTTGTTGCAATACAAATGTTCGGTTAAAATTTTCCGACTTTACGTATTTTCCCATCCAAGCCATGTGACTCTACGCTTGTTCTTCTTTCTCCTAAATTACATAATGTTATGTTTGTAGTATAGAAATGTAGCTTAGAGTTCAAGCTTTGCAACGGTATATAAATTGTCTCAGTATTTTAATAATTACTTGTTCGTTCTTATGTTTGTTGCAATACAAATTTTCGGTTAAAATTTAGCGACTTTACGTATATTCATATCCAAGCCATCTGACTCTGCGCCCGTTTTTCTTGCTCCTAAATTACAAATAGTTATATTTTTAATATAGAAATGTAGCTTAGGTTTCAAGCTTTGCAACAGTATATAAATTGCCTCGGTATTTTAATGATTACTTGTTCGCTACTATATTTGTTGGAAACAAAATTTCGGTTACAATTTTGCGACTTTACCTATGTGCTCATCCAAGGCATCCGACTCTACGCTTGGTTTTCTTGTTCCTGAATTTCATATATTTATGTTATTATTATAACAACGTAGCAGAGATCCGAGGCTTTACAACAGTATATAAATTGCCTAGGTGTTTTAATAATTATATGGTCTTTTTTATCTCCGTTGCACTGGTACGTTAAGGAAACAAATTTGACTTTATCGATGTCGATATAAAAGTCTAACCCTCTGTATCTACATGTTATTCTGGCTCCTAAACTACATATACTTATGTTTTTATTATAGACATGTAGCTTACAATTCATGCTTTGCAACAGTATATAATTTGTCTAGGTAGTTTAATAATTACTTGTTCGTTACTATGCTTGTTGCACTGAAACTTTTCGGTAACAAGTTTGCGACTTTACCTATTTGCACATCCACGCCATCGGATGCTATGCATGTTTTTCTTATTCCTAAATTTGATATGTTTATGTTATTATTATAGAAATATAGCTAAGGTCTTAGGCTTTACAACAGCATATAACTTGCCTAGGTGTTTTAATAATTAGATGGTCTTTTCTATCTCCGTTGCACTGGTATGTTAAGGAAACAAATTTGACTTTACCGATGTCGATATACATGGCGTATTCATGTAACGCACTTAAAAAGGTTATTATTATTATTAATGAGCGATCTCATCGCATATAATGGTGTGCAAAAATATCCGACGTAATCAAGGTGAAATCCGACGCTCCTTTTCTATTTTCTACCTTTAATATCTGATGTGTATTATTTCATCTTTTTTATCGTTTTCTTCTTCTTCTTCTTCTTCTTCTTCTTCTTCTTATTACAGTTCAACACTATAAAGTATAAGCGTATATTGCCTTTGATATACATTTTTATGTTTATGCACTTATTACTCCATGTTCGGATAATCATTTATTGGTGTAAAAATATTGACCAATGTATAAGCATGGAAAATGCACTCCTTTTCTTCAAAGATGGAAAAACGCACTGAAAAAGAGTTCCCCCGAAGGAAAGGGCCACGTTCCAGGGCAGATATTGTGTTCCCATGTAAGCCTGGTAGATCGGAAATTACATTGAAGAAGGCACATGATCAGTTGAAAGCTATAAATGAGGTACCTGCTATTCATTCATTATATGCATAACTTTTATAATGTATTCATTTATTTCCCTATTTTAATAAGTTCAATAGAACCAATATAATATCCAGTGTATTTTTATAATTTTAATAAATTGTTGATAATGGTTATATATATATATAATATCAATCGCTGAATAAATGTTACTAGGTATCGTGTTCAGTTCGCTGTTATTTGTGTCGTTATACCTTAAAGTACATGTCGTTTTTGTTGTAGGTATCGCCACTGATGTCAGAAGAGTCGCCAAGGACATATGCGGAAGTAGTCGCGACTTCGCGTTCGGCACCGCTCTTCATTCATCGCGTTGCATCGGGCATTACGCAATCGACGCATAATACCGTTGCTCGTCCTTCCGTTGCTAAACATAAGGTGAGATATTTAGAAGGTTTAAAAACCAAAAAAGGTTTGACCTTTTCTTTAAACAAAATGCAAAAGGTCAATAAAAAAGACGCCCCCAGAAAAGGTAAGTTAATAAAAGTACCTCTCAGCCCCATGTATTCCCCTAAGTTATCATCCTACCCCAGTTTCTCACTCATGCCCTCTAATAACCACTCACCTACCATCCTTTCAGGAATATCCAGCTCCTCGTCTCCTACTACCTCTTCATCTGATTTTACTAACCCCACTCCAGAAGAACATACTCAACCCACCCAGCCTATTGCCACATTGGAGAAGTGGCTATTCGAGCCTTCCAAGGAAGACCAGTGTACTGGTACCTTTTCCGACAATTTGTCGTTGTCCTCCTTAGCTCAACGCATAACGCAGGTTCTAATAACCGAGCCAGCGGATTCTTTTAAAACTCCAGCTAAGGACACGAGAGTTATGAAGGATTGGTTGGAAAACTATGTTACTGAGGAACCTGAACCACATCCCTCACCAGTAGGTAAGACCCCCACTTCGACATCGAAGAGGGATCCAGTTGCTTGCCCGAGATGTTTTAGACGCATTCAACGCCTCCCAGAACATTTACACCGCACTTGCATGACCAACGGCCAGGGCTATACGTCGGACGATAGGAAGCAATTGCTGCAAGCCGAATGCAATAGGCGTGCAAGATTTAAAATCGCAGTTGTTCCAGAATCGGAAATTATTAACTCCGTACTTTACAAAGGGACAGATGCTGTGATTAAAAGGTTCGAGCGGTGCGGTGTTTTAATCATTAACGACGTAAATAGTGAAAATGTTTTACTATTAGCGCCACCTTCTCTAGAAGAACATTCCACACAAACGTCGCCAATTCAGCCAGAAACGGTACCATCGCCAGTACCGGGCCAATCCCAGTTATAGCCGTTGTCAGAAGAAGCTGGAAACCAACCATACGTTGACGTCACACCAACGTCGCCAATGCAGCCTGGAACGGTACCATCGCCAGTACTCAGTTCATCCAGGCAGGAACCTTTGGCAGCACCAGCGGTCATGGAGTCGTCAACTGTGGTACAAATGCCATTAGCAAGGGCGACAGACAACGTCATTGATTTAATGGAGTCCAACCTACAGCCGATTGTGGTACTGAAACGACTGCCGATCAAGAGGAAACTTGAATTACCTGAGAGTGACGTACCTTTGAGGAAGCATACAGTGAAGGAAGGTAAGTATGACGACTCTTCATCTGGCTCAACTATTTGTATAACTCACCATCCAAAATATAGCAAACAGATTAAAAAGGACATGTGCAGATTAGGTTTTTATGAAAAGTTCGAAACCGGGGCTTGTCCAATATTAGATAAATTTAACGAGCATTTGCAACATACCTTGTTCATCCTGCAGACTAATTATCGTAATCAAATTGTTGCAAATGTCAGTCGTATTCTATATCGCTTACATCCCAAGTTCGAAAATCCTGATGCTCTGGCGAATACTGAAGCGGTTATGGATTATTTCATTAAATTGCCGTCTTCATTAGTTGCCAGTAGTAAGGCAAATTATATTAAATCCCTAGGTATTTTCCTTTCTTTCTGTTCGCAAACTACAGCAGTTCGCGAGCGTTATGGAAAATTAATGGAAGCGTTGCCTTGTTTTCGGGATTGCATTGCTAGCATACGCGCCGGCTTGTCCAAGAATATAAGTAAAAGGATGGCCGAGCGACGAGGTGCACAATTTCGTGGAGAACGGCAAAACGTCTCCATTGAGGACATTTTGCACTGCGTTGAAGTCATGAAGAAGAACTCTATTAAGTATCTTGATTGGAAGTCACTCATATCCCATACTGACTTGAAGTCTCTCAATACATACTTTAACGCAGTGATTACATTAAAGAACGCCCATCGACCGGTGGTGTTTGCGAACATGAAGAAAGAAGAATTTGATAAACCAGTTAAGATTACTAATGCTAAGGGCGAAATCAAAATGAGCGTGGGCGTCATTGAACACAAAACAGCCAACACCCAAATAGCAACTGTGTCATTTACCGAATGCGAGTATGACGAAATACGAAAATACATCGCTAATGTACGACCCAAATTTGCCAATTATCGTGGTCCAAGCAATGTGTTTTTAAATCGCAATGGAAAGAAGATATTCAACCCGACATCGGACCTCCATTCCCGGCAGGCTGATCTAGATCTCCCTCGTATAACAGCAAGACAAGCTCGTCATGCATACAAAACTAAGTCCTACGAGTTGCTAGATCCCCAGCAGCGACAATCTGTTGCGAATTATCTTGCTCATAG
>JAECUM010038997.1:0-28236 GCA_016617855.1 Megalonaias nervosa | reverse complement strand
GTTTTTGTTTTTTTTGTTTTTTTTTTTTTGTTTTTTTTTAGGTAAGTCAAGCATCAAGGCAAGGGGCAGTCCAGGCAGCTCTACCTGCTGCCCCACAAACCCCCTCCTCTGTACGCATCAAAGTAAGGGACAGTCCAGGAAGCTCTACCTGCTGTCTCACAATCCTCCTCCCCACATACACACAAACACCTACGCTGGGAACATCAAACAGGTGCTAGGAAAATATACTAGCAATACCTGGGTGGAATCCTGAACTTGGCAAGTCAGTGCTGAACTAAGATTTTCCACCATGACCCTGGCATATGGGTGTTGCTCGAAATATGGTAAGGGACAGTCCAGGACACACCCCACCTGCTGTCCCAAAACTCCGGACAAGCATCAACACCCTCTTTAGGACAGAGAGGGAATAACCAAGGTCTTCATTTTACATTAGAAGATCAAAAACAACCTATCATGATCCTTTGGCCGTGCGCTCAAAACAATACAACTATAATTACTAAGCGGTGCTAATGTTACATAGGATGGCATACATCCAGCAGATTGGTACATTTTATATTTCCAAAGTACGCTCAGTACACAAAATTCCAACTTGATATTTATTCAAAATTCATAACTCCCAACTATTGGATCAATTGCATAGGTGGCTCACACACCTCTGGTATAGGGATATCCATAGTCACAACTGGATTGAATTTGATTAAACTGATTTAGGGGTATCAAGGCTTTTTTGGGTGACTTGAGGGCCTTCGGAGAGGACCAACAACATCAAGGAAGCAAGCTGAGACATGGACTGGAACTGGCTCTGGGGTCTTCGCCTGGGGGCTGTTGGCTGCCCTTTTCTGGTGGCTTTCTTTTTTGGTTTGGTCCGTACGGGACTTGAATCACCGCCCTCTGGGGGTGGGGGGTGGGGTTTGGTTGTTGCCTGTCTTGGGGTTTCACTCGGTTACTTGTGGTAGGGGTCTGGTATAGGGGTGGGGGTGTGTGGGCTGTTTCTGGGGTGGTTGTGGTGCGGCGGGGCTGGGGCCCGGGCGGGGGATTTGGTTGCTGGGTCTGTCAGTTGGGGGTGATGGAGTGCGTCCGGACGGGTACTAAAAGGTCAAAAGGCCCAGACAGGGGCCAAGTGCCCTCTTAAAGGGACAGCGGTTCAGCCTAGGATCGCAAGCAGTCGCAGAAGCCATCGAGCAATACGCGACTATAATCCGTTTACTGGTTACTGGTTACTGACCATCCATTGTTGACTCGTCAATCTATGAAGATGTCTTCAAGACTAGCAAAGCTGAACGAAGCCTACGTGAATTAACATCGTGTCAGGCAAAACCTGATACCCAAGCCTGATGAGATTGAAAACGTCAGGATGTTAAAAGTAGCCCAAGACCTGGTAGAAGAGGTGTTTAAAGACGAAATCCAGAATAAGCAAGAAGAGTGGACCGAGAAGTATAGACTTCAGAAACAGCAGAGGAAACAGCAACAGCAGCAGGAGCCAGACAGAGGTTTTGTGGACTGCCACGTGGACACAAAAGAGTTCTCCTTCTCCTTCTGCAGAAGCAGACCCTATCCTGTGGGAAAGCCTGCAGCCAGACGAGGACGCAATCTTAGACGATAAGAGATTGCCGTAAACCCCAACAAAACAGCTCTTTTCATGGCTACCCCAAAACAATCTAGAAAAGAGATAGTAGTCAAATTGCCAAAATATGTCTGTCTTTGTGTGTTGGTAGGTTAAAAAGTAGAAGTGTGCTTTCGTTTCCATGTCTTGTAAGATAGTGTGTGATTTTGATGTGTAGGAGTGATAATAAAGTGTGTTTGCAGGAAAAATGTGAACGTGATTGTTTCTTGTAGGTCCACGAGTTCCGAGACTTTAATGGTGGAGTGGGTATTTCTAGTTTTTGTGTAAGGGGGATGTTTTCCTTCACGTCCGTGCTTCAGGCAAATAAACTCGGAGCGTTCGTCAGTCTGGCTTCTCCAGCGTTGACTAGTCAACATTAAAAAAAATGAGCAGAACTGATTGAGCTTCAGATGCACCTGGAGTATACCAAGCGGATCCTGGATGAGCTGGCCATGGAGGCCATAGAAGAAAGTGCCAGGTTTGAAGAAGAGGAGAAGAAAAAGAAAGAAGGGGAAAAGAAAGAAATGATCCTGCCTCACCTGATGCTAAAACGGTCTGTGAAGTCAAGCCAATGGTGAGGACACCTCCACAGCCACTACCAGCACCGCAGCCACTACCAGCACAGAGACCCGTGGTCCCTCAGATAGAGAAATGGGACGAAGAATTAGATAGGCAGAGGCAAGAGTGGGAGCCTCAGCGTCCGAAGGAAGTAAGGAGGCCACAGCATTCACGCTTGTGGTATAGAAGAAGGAGGAGGAGGAGGGAAGTCTTCACTATCCCTCAGAGTGAGAATTGGGATGATGAGGCCACTCAACTCCACTCTGCACTCCCAAGAACAAATGTCAGTTGGAAGAATGACTGGAGCCGCCGTTGCGTGTGTGGTGCCCGGCCTGAAGGTGGAGGCATTAAGCTGGCGCATCAGAAGTTCACAAAAAACAGTCTTCTCAGGGCTAACCAGATCTTTAGAAAAGAGAGACTGATCAAGCTGACAAAAAATAAAAAATGTGTGTGTGTATTTCTTTGTGTTTGTGTGCGTGTGCGTACCTGTGTGTGTATGTGGATGTGTGTGTGCTTGTGTGTGTGTCTTTCCCTTAACAAACCCCTTGTCCCTGCACAAAATAATAGTGTTTGTGTGTGTGTGTGTGCTTACGTTTGTATGTGTGTGTATGTGTGTTTGTTTTTTCCCTTAAAGGTCACTGGCCACCTATATTGTACAAACGTGTGATATTATTATAGTTATAGACAAAACGCATTTGTTATGTATGCGCGCCATAAAAATGTTTAATTAGATTTATAAATCCGCTTGTTTAAATGAAAAAGTTATTCGGCAATCTCTGTAAACAATCGGTAGTGTCTGCGTGCCAAAAACGGATATGACGTACATTTAACCCTTCTATTCAACCTAGCCATTCAATTGTTTAATTTCCCCCCGTAAATGTCTATGTGATATATCTTACGATGGTGCTTTTGTACAGCAAATATGGTGCACTGTGTTTCATATGGATGTAACCAAACGAGTGATGATGGGAAAAAGGGTTCTTTCTTTTTCCGAAAGACCCTGTTTACCAGAAGAAAAAAAAAAGTGGATTCGAGCTGTGGGATCGAATAAGGTGAGGGATGGGAAAGTTGTATCATTTATGCCGGATTATAGTCAATTTGGCCCAAACACAATTCGGCCCAAGACAATTCGGCCCAACTCGAAAGACATTCAGCTCAACTTAACAATAGTTTGAACAAGTTCTTTTTCTTCGAACAACAAGTAGATACTATGTAAGAAAGGTTTTAGGAATAGGTTTCAGGATAAAAACTAAATTTAAACAAACTATCTTGATATTCTTTCAAAGAAAATAATCATACTTCGTAACGCAAATATATATGAGAGAAAACACAAAGTGACATATCTTACTGTTCTAATTAAAATATTTATATACATTTTTTATGCTTAAAAAATACATGCATCTGCACAACGACATTCTCAATTTAAGTCTTCCTGTCAATTATGATTACATGTGGCAAACAAATAGAAGCCCGGGTGATGAATAAACACAACTGGCAGCGAGCAATAAACTCCTTGCTTAAACTTACCGACAGGATATCAAATACAAAGGTTATTTTAATATAAAGCAATCCAACCTCGGAAACTGACTTTGGTATCTTTGAAGTGTGCCGATTTCTTCTTATGAAGTCGGCAAACATAAGGAAGCCAAGTTTGGTTCCTTTGGATTCTTTTAAGTGTGCCGAATTCTTTATTTTTTTAATATTTTTTATTATTATTATTATTTTTTTTTTTTTCATAAAGTCGGCCGACATAGGAAGGCCAGCATTGATTCCTTTTAATCTGTATTAACGGGAATTTTTAAAATAAATTGAAACAATAGAACAGTTTTGAAAGCGACACAATCTAGTGCGTCGTGCACGCATATCGATATAAGGCTGAACAGTAAACTAGTTTTCAGTAGTTTCATCTAAATGTTTCCTATCCATTGTTTATAGTGTTTTATTTTTCGACAACAAGAAGCATGTACTTCGTCTTGTGGGGATAAATGTAATTCATTTCCAGTTGGCGTCCTTTATAGGTGGGAAATCGTAGCTAAGGGGAAGTAACAGCGTTGTATACTTCTATTTCGAGTAATTATTATTTCTTCTTTACACTTGATAATTTTTTGTTCTTTTTGTGCGACTATAACTACTTTTAATCATATAATGCAAATCTGATGTAAAAAGAAAAATTTGGAGTATGGCCGGTGACCTTTAACAAATCAAATTATCCCTAAACACATAGAGTTTGGTATTAATGTGTTGTTTTGCACAAAAATTTATTTTAGGTTAGCACTCATATCACTGTGAATTGTTTGGTAGGTGATATGGAGAGTTGGTGAGAGGGGATGTTTTCCTTCACGTCCGTGCTTGAAACATATAACCGTGAAGCGTTGAAAATCGCGCTAGGGTCCAAAAAAGAAACATCCCCTGGAAAAGACGATATTGGTTATATTATATATAAAAACTTAACGAACAATATCACAACAATCATCATTAAACTACTCAACAACATCTGGAATAGTGGCCAACTACCAGCCAGTTGGAAGCAAGCAATTATTATACTAATCCCTAAAAACGGAAAAGACCCAAACGAAATAAATTCATACAGACCCATCTTCCTAACTAGTAACATATGTAAAATTATGGAAACCATACTAGCCAACCGATTAAAACACCACATAGAAAGCAACTGCCTGCTATCGGAAAACCAGTGTGGCTTCCGTAACAAGCGATCCACCATTGATCAACTACTGAGACTAGAAGCTGACATTAAACTTGCATTCAACTCAAAAAGGAAATCAGATAGAAACCTTATAGTTGTTTTCCTCGATCCAGAAAAGGCTTTCGACCTTGTTTGGACTAAAAGATTGATTGCAAAGCTTAATCACTTCGGAATTACTCGACGCATGTTGGATTGAGAACTTTCTCACAGGTCGGAAAATTATTGCAAGAGTAGGGAACACGCACTCCGAAGAGTACCCCCTAGAAAATGGAATTCCGCAAGGGAGCGTACTCAGCCCTACTCTCTTCAATATCATGATTAACTACCTGGATCACATCCTCACATCAGCAAAAGTTAACATCTCACAATTTGCTGATGATAACGGAATATGGAGAGCAGGAAACCCCGCTAGCAACCATGTGATCTCAGACATCAAGCAAAGTTTGGACAATATAGGGAGATGTGCCGATAAATGGGGGTTTAAGATATCACATGAAAAAACAGTGGCAATCATCTTCACCCCTAAAATAAATAAACAACTAAATTACCCCAATCTTTACGTACAAAATCAAATAATCGAATATGTTAAAGTTGTAAAGTTCCTACGCATGCACCTCGACGACCACCTCGATTGGAAACAACACATTAACCACCTAATCAAAAATTGCATGAAAGACCTTAACCTACTACGAAACCTTAAAGGTACCACCTAGGGATCCAATGAAGAAACTATGATAACTATCTATAGAGCATTTATAAGATCGAAACTAGACTATGGTTGTCAAGTATACAACTCAGCAAAACAAACCTATCTGAAAAAAAAGTTGGATGCCATCCAAAGGAAAGCGCTGCTGGTCTGTACCGGCGCCTTGCCCTCAACCTCGTTGGATGAACTACAAATACTGGAGAACTGCCACTAAGGCTGAGAAGACAAGAAATGCTCCTCAGATACTCAGTTCGGTTAACCAGCCATCCAAACACGCATCCCACTAAAAAAGCCATTAGCAAATGCAACAAAGCTTTTAGTCGCAAATTCGTTCCAAACACTCCAGGCGGAAAGCAAATTCTAGAACTGAGAAAAAAATCTACCAATTTTGGACCAGCAGGAGGAATACACAAAACCCCCTGACCAAGCGCCTAGCAAAAACACTAGACCAAGGATTAACACCAAAGTTACCGAATATGGAAATAAATTGGAACAAGAGCTAACACTAAAAACCAACATTGCAATGGACATACAAGACACCTATTCTAGTTTCGTAAAAATATATACTGATGGATCCAAAGCAGCTGACCCACCCAGAACAGAAGCAGCAGCAGTAGTCATCCCAGAGTACAAAATGCAAATGGAAACCAGATTACCATACTGTTACGTATATGTAATTAAATTGGTTGTGTGTTAGTTTTAAAATTCTTTTTTATTTTATTTTTGTTTCATTACATTTTATTGTAATGATTATTTTCACGGGATTCGAAATTCTTTTAGTAATGTTGTTTATCTAAGATGCAAAACGTGTTACATGAGTAATATTTTTAGTTCACCTTGGTCCGCGGTAGTGTAAGCGCCACGCGAAAACGACTGGCTATTGCCAAGGTCATTTCGTCTAGTCTGAATAAACAATGTTTTATTTTTAAATTTATTTCAGAGTGAAAGTAGATAGGGGTTCTTCCTACGTGACAAATTACATTTTTCATATTGCGTTGTTCGAGTGTTAGGAGACCACGTAATATTGTATTCTGAAACCTCGAAGGCCGGATATGTTTTTTTTTTTATTGTTGAAACCAGATTGTTTTTGAAGTTCATTTGTTTTTGGAATTTAATAATTTATTCTCTAGAAAACCAAACGAGTGTACTGTTTTATAAATTCTGGGAGAAAGAAATTCAGTGGAAATTTATTCTGGAAATATTCGAAAACATAAACTGTGATTCAATTGAGGAATTGTTGCTATTTGTGCATGGATCACATCTGACTTCATCGCCTTCCATATTGGAACGTCGTCAAGATTCGAACCTGGATTCTAATAGAACAATTTAGTGATAGGACTTGTATTTTTCATTCTTAGGATTAAAGTTTGGATTATATTCACAAACCGTAAGTCCTATTTTCCACTTTTTGCATTGTTTTCTAGGGAAATAAATTATTTTTTTAAAATATACAAAGCTTGTTGTCTTCACTCTTTTCTCTTGTTATTATTGTACGAGCCTACACGTAACAATAAATACCACTGCTCTATATATACAACAGAATTCTCGGCCATCATCGAGGCATTAAATTGGATTAAAGAAAATAACATTCAAAAATCAGTAATCATAAGCGACTCCCTTAGTGTAATTACATCAATAAAAACTAAAAACACTAAATCACGAGAAAGTTCCCTTATCAAGGATTACCACCTACTTAAAGAACTATCCACTATGAATCAGATAGTAGAATTTATGCGGATACCGTCACACATAGGAATCCTTGGTAATGAACAAGCAGATCAAGTCGCCAAAAACAGACTGGGAGATCCCAGCCCTGTCACACTTAAGTATAGCATCACAGAAATCCAAAATATTGCTAAAAATTACATAACCAAAAAATGGCAGAAAAGCTGGAATTCCACATCAAAAGGCAGAAAACTCTATAACACCCTTAATGAAGTTAACAGGTCCATAAAACCACCTAAAGTAAATAGCTCGGACAAAAGAATTATTAACAGAATAGTAACAGGCAAGACAAAATTTGCCAGCAGTTTTGGTAAGCACTTAGGCCCTAAACCCACAACCATAAACTGTTACCACTGCCATACCATAGAGGATCGTCAACATATCTTTAATAACTGCTCTCAATATCAACAGGCTACAAACAAATTGCAAATAGCTCAAAAAGAAATTGGATCCCCAACATCTTATCCGGAATTCATAGGGAAAAACAACCCCAATAATAATTTAACATATAATAACATCCTAAAATTCTTAAATGAAACCGGACTTAGGGACAAAATATAAAAATAAAAACTAAAATAAAAACCCACAAATAATAATCAAAAATCTCCATGGGTGTCTCTGAAATGTCGATGGGGACCTGATTATTCAGCGGAGACACTCGTGCTGCTTAAAATCTAATCAAAATAGGGCAAATGTAGGTTATAATATATAAATAGAGCCACAAATCAAATAAATAAAAACACAGTAGACTGCATAGGTGTCTCTGAAATGTCGATGGGGACCTGATTACTCAGCGGAGACACTTGTGCAGCTTAAAATCTAACCAAAATAGGGCAAATTTAGGGTACAATATATAAATAGAGTCACACATTAAGTAAACTAAAACACAGTAGACTGCAGGGGTGTCTCCGAAATGTCCATGGAGACCTGATTATTCAGCGGAAACATTCGTGCAGATAAAAATCAATAACAAAAATTATGAAGGAACATCACTTAACAACAGCTGAATAGATTACGACATCCAAACAAAAACGCCTGCAGACCATCCGAACCACCACTACTACAATAATATTACTCCCTCGCTCTCTCAAAAATTTCCAAACAAAAAGTCTTTTCAATCTTCTTTTTAACTCTTATAACACTCATCTTTCTTAATCTCTTAACCCTCATTAACACTATATTCCTACTTAACTAACGCATTCTGAAACCTAATTACCAAAGATGACAGCCATTCCATGACGAATGTCCCTAAACCTAGACATCATAAGGTGGTCCGAACACTAGGCCCATCAGGGCCTGCCACAGAAGTGGCAACGTAAACCAACCATATGAACTACAGAATCATATAAGGTTGTCAAATCCCAATGACCATCAGGCCCCGCCACACAAGGTGGCAAATAAATACTTTACGTGCATACACGGTCCCAAAACACATTTAGCCAACCCAAGACCGACAGACCCTCCTAAAAGCCAAATATGTTACCTAGGACCCCAAATTTGCGCATATAAGGTGGTCTAAGCCCAGGACCATCAGGGCCAGTCACACAATGTGACAAATATTAAATTAATAACATACTAATGGCTGTCATCTGAGGTACCTCCTTCTTACTAAAACTACTCTAAAACAGCACAAAGTGTTTCTTTCCAAATTCAGTACATTCAGAAAATCATTCCGCATTATAATTTCCAAATTCAAAATTCGCGCAAGTCGCACAATTTAGGCCAGAACCCTGGAGCCAACAGGTACCTTCCGGTGGAGTTGTGCCTGTCTGCCTGCGCCCTCCCTTGCCTCGACCGGACAATCAATCTAACAGCGTGCAATGCACGATATAAATATACCCGCCAAAACAAAATATGAGTGTGTGTTTCAAATCCCACTCATTAACACCGACTGGTGGTAGAGGACTGAAACATGAGTGTGTGATGGGTCTATTCCCACTCATTACAAGCCTATCATTCAGGTAGCTTGGAACATATAGTTTCACTGCCTGACGGCTTAATTAACAGCACTCCTTGAGTGCATTAACGCCTGGGGGAGGTGGCTCTGATTCCCTCCCTCAGGAATAATTAACAGCCTGCCTTGCAGGCATTAAATAGTGGCACATACACAGTATGTGCGCACGCCACTTTAATCAAAAATTCAATTCAGTTCAATCGCGCCATTCAACATTGAATAAAACAAAAATGGCCATCAAGTTCGTAGACGAAATGATCATGTTGCAACAGGTAGTAGATCACCTGGGGATGATAGAGGAACTGTTCGTGAAAGTGGAGTATGGGTGTTATAGTCCCCATAGAGTGAGGATGGAATTTAATAATTTGAAGAAGGCAAAGGACACACTGAGAGAGCTGATGAAACAGGAAAAAAGAAAAGGAGAACAAAGAGGAAAAAGAAGAAATGAGAAGATGGAATGCTAAGGTGATAAAAGAGGGGGAGAATGGAAAGAGAGAAAAAAGAGGAGATAGAGGAGAAGGAAGAAGAGGAGGATGAAAAGGAGAAGAAGAAGAATGTAGTAGAGAAAATAATATGTTGGTTGAGAAGAAGAAGAGAGGAGATAAAATAGAAGAAAGTGAACAGGCCCTTTTCAGGGCCACTCCATTGCCTCGAAAAGATATCTATTCTCTCTTGCCTAAAAAAAATTTTATTCGATTTTTTTTGTATGATACAGTTACGTTCATAAATCTATATTTGTGTTTTTTGTGTGATAGATTTATTTTCATAAAAATATGTTTGTGTCATATGTCTATGTCTCTGTCTATGTCTATATTGTAGCTAGAGTAACGCGTATTCAGGTCAATCCCTTGCCATTCTGATGGAGGTCATCCACTTGCAACATTGTCGCCAGTGTCCAGTACCGTGACGTCACCCCTGTTCAGTTCCTATTGTCCGTATACAGGCCCAATATTTTGTCGCAATACATTCTCTGTTAAATTGCCCATGTTAAATTCCCATTGTCCGTAAAGTGCCTGGACCCTTTTTTAACACGAAAGTCACATTGTCTGTAAAGTGCCCCCACTCACTACTTCTAGCTCATGTATTGATTTGTTTTGACATAATTTGCCTTCATCAACCAAATCTTGAATTCTTTGTTGCTAAGTTATTGACTGACTTCTTTTCGCCATAATCTGCCTTTGAGAAAGGAGTCATGGATACTCTCTAGCTCGTTTATTGACTTGTTTCGACACAATTTGCCTAGAAACGATCTAATTAGAATGATGGTTTCGTCATCAATACGGCTATCTATTTTCTTTACCTCGACAACGTAGGTTTAGTCGGTTGCCAAACGAACCCATCATGGAACACTGGAACCCACAACTCACCATCCCTGTCAATCCCTTTAAAAAAGTTCATTTTTAAATTTGTATTCTACATTATTTTCTCAAATCATTTCTTCTTGAGTGAGAACCTGTTCATTCTACATAAAGATAACGGACTGCCCCAATCCTCACTCTTAATCATTAATGAGTAAATGAATAAGATGGGAGTGGCTTATTAAAGAATTTATTTTTAAGATAAATAAATAAATAAATAAATAAATAAATAAATAAATAAATAAATACATGGTCTTTAGCGATTATACTTTATGCTGCCCTCCTCATTCAAAACGTGAACAAATGGGATGTTGTGAAGATGCTGGGTTCAATCCAACTTCTGGAAAAATTTCGGATTAAAACAAAAGTTTTTTATGTTTTAGTTCTTTAGTACCGTATGTTAATGAGTTAAATTCACGCATTCCTTTGCAAGAATGCGACTTATCGTAAGATTTCAGGAGAGCAGTTGTTTTCTGCACGAATTTTACACAATTTCTCAACCACTAAATAGTTTTCGTTTCTTGGGTAATTGTGTCTTATGTTTACAGGCCCTCGCTGATAAATGTCTTGCCTGGGTAATCCATGCCTATTATGTCAATAGTTTAGCTAGTCAATTGCCGGCTTCAGTGTCAGAGTTACCAATTTTTATCCAAATACTGTCTAATGCCTTCTTCCACAGGGTGTCAACTACAGTGTAAGCTTCCTCATCCTACCTCAGTTGCAGTTTGCAGATTACAACATATTCAATAATTAACATTCACCTGGCAACTCCATCTACTAAAAGGTACTGACCATTTCATTATCGGGGGGATGGGGGGGCTGCTATTTTCTTTTAAGCCGAGATATTTTATTATTTTTTATCTCAAGATACTTATTTTTTCCAAATAACATAATGGTTATAATGTAGTGTTATATGTGCTAGAAAACAACGCAAGATGTTTTGATTTCAGATAATGACAGGCAAATTTAAAGAAATGTGTCAGGCCTCTGCTCCAGAATGTTATATTGTTTGTCCCTGATATATAATGCAGTGTATTGTATGTTCATCAATATATGTACTAAAGTATACCGTGGTGCAACTGTGTTCGTGGTACCCAGCTCTATTATTTATCGATCAGGTTTTACAAAAGCTACAAGATATTCACAACCAGACAAGAAATCCTTAGCGTTGACCGTGTAAGGCCTTTATTAATTGATAGCATTTTACATAAGCTAGATGATATATGCAATCAGACATATGGAGTCCCTGGTTTTGAGAGTAAGGCCTTTATTAATTGATCGGCTTTTACAGACACTACTGGATATGTGGAATCACACAAGGAGTTTCTTCCTTTTTTAATTGCTATATCGGATTTTACATATTATGCAATCAGACATATGGAGTCCCTGGTTTTGACAGTAAGGCCTTTATTAATTGATCGGCTTTTACAGACACTACTGGATATGTGGAATCACACAAGGAGTTTCTTCCTTTTTTAACTGCTATATCGGATTTTACATAAACTACATGATATATGCAATCAGACATATGGAGTCCCTGGTTTTGACAGTATGGCCTTTATTAATTGATCGGATTTTACAGACACTACTTGATATGTGCAATCACACAAGGAGTCTCTTCATTTTTTGTATTACTATATCGGATATTACATAACTACAGGATATGGGCAAACAGACAACAAGTACCTGGCTTTTATAATTTAAGGCCTTTAATAATTGATCGGATTTGTACAGAAACTACAGGATATGGGCAAACAGACAACAAGTACCTGGCTTTTATAATTTAAGGCCTTTAATAATTGATCGGATTTGTACAGAAACTACAGGATATGGGCAAACAGACAACAAGTACCTGGCTTTTATAATTTAAGGCCTTTAATAATTGATCGGATTTGTACAGAAACTACAGGATATGGGCAGGCAGACATGGAGTCCATTGTTTTGACATTATAAGGCCATTAATAATTGATCGGATTTACCGAAGCTACATGATATATCCAATCAGACATGGAGTCCATAGTTTTGACAGTGTAAGGCCTTTATTAATTCATAGGACTTTACAGAAGCTACATAATATATACAATCAAACATGGAGTCCATAGTTCTGACAGTGTAAGAACTTTACTAATTGATTGGATTCTACATAAGCTACATGACAGGGCTGGATCAGGTCAAATGTTGGTGGGGGGAGGGGCAAACATTTCAAAAGGGACCTGACTTTTCTCGAAAGGGCACCAAAGCAATAGTCTATGTGTCTATTTACTCAAAGTGCGCATAATACTCAAAAAACGTGCGCAAAAATAATGTTCAAATTTCAAGTGACAAGTGACTGTACGTTTGTGTGTGTACGTTTTTCTTTCTAGCGGCCTTGCCATGGCATAGGCAATCAGACAAGGAGTCCTTGGTTTGTACAACGTGAGACCTTTATTAAATGATAGGGTTTTACCGAAGCTACATGATATATGCAGTCAGACGTGGAGTCCCTTCATGTTTTATTGCTATATCGGATTTTACAGAAACTATAGAAAGTAAGCGATCTTATTTAATATCATTAGAAGTGGATAAGAATGAAGACGGCATTAATGTATATTTTGTTCAGTGTATCAGTTTTATATCTAATTAAGACTCCGTAAAAACGCACTATGTTCAGGAACATGAGGTCCTTACAGATTTTCCAGACTTTTGCCTGCTTTTCGTGGCATATAGTGATCTTTTCCAAGTGCCGTAATAAATATGAAATCATTTTATTTTAAAACAAAATATCTTGGCATGAAATAGGGGTCTCCCAAGCACAGAACAGCAATGTGCCATTGTGATGAGCCCATAACCCGCTTTACCAAATAATGCAATGAGAAATGATGAAAAGAAAGTAATGGCCATTTGAAAGTATAAGGCATATCACGGAAAGTGATGAGCTGAGTAAAAGTAAACTAAAAGCTATATTTCAATTATTCATATTCGGAACCCATTCCAAAATCAAATTTCGTTTTATTGTATTTGTTCTACATTTATTTTCTGTTGACACAAGAACATTCCAAGTACATCCCTGATTAAATTAATATTCTTGATATCTAATTTTCAAATTTTGAGTAAACTGAAACCCAAGTAAAAGAACAAATCTGGTCAGAACCAGAGGGTCAGAGTGGTTAGACAATACTCAATGTACCACAGTGGTGTGTGACATATTACTCCTTGCATTACGAACTCCTGGGTTCATCAGTGGCGGCACAAGTGATTGCGAGAAGGCGCCTTACAGGAGCTAATAGAGTGCTCCGCCTACCGAATCACGTGATATGATAACCTATTACCCTCCGACAAATATTCAGTATTTGTCCAAAGTTTCACTGAAGTGATAGATTTATTAAAATGTACAATTTCACAGTTGCATACAATTATTCTGCAGTAAACAATATTTATATTTGTATTTCAAGTTCGTATAGTAATAACCTGCGCGTTTAAATTCAGTAATTAACAAAAATCAGTTTAAAGCAGCTTGAGAACATATTCATGTAAATAGAATGTTCACTTGAAAAGATGTAAGGGTATTTAGTATATATTCGTATATTTATTCATTTTAACTGACATTTCTTTAGAATGGTTCAAAGATAAATGAACTAAAACTTTATAGCAAAAGCGTCAGTGGTTACTGCTTAGAAGTTTGAGCAATTTTCAAGTCTTACGTTGCACACGAGATGGAATTTTGATCAGAAGTATGTTTTGATACAACATGTAAATGCACGCTTAATATATCGGAAGACAAATATATGAAACCATTCGTTTTGATGTCATTTTTAATATTCAAATAACTAAAAAAGAGCTAGACAATCAAATATTATTTTAGGGACAAATGAATCCCAGAGTTAGGGGTTCTCCACCCATATTCTCGATATGTTCATTTAAACAGATTTTTTAAAAATTTCTTTTCTCTTCTTATCATTTTATTTATTTATTTATTTAACTTTTTGTGGTCTTCAAATTATTCAAGGACATGCATTTCTACACACTTTTGTACAAACAAACGTGGTAACTGCCATCCAGTATGTCCCACGTTCAGGCAACCACACGCTTTAATCCAGTTTTCGGGAATGAAATAAATGTGACTTCTCCATTTAGACGATCTTGGATATCGACTGTCGGAATCACAAAATCCCCGTTAACTCCATTTCATGATACTCAATCGAAAAGTTGACGAACTGTTGCAAAATTTATAAATATTCGTTATCGCAACAATCAGCTTTGTCGAAGGAAAATTGCCGATGAAAGCAATGCCTGGAGGTGTGTCTAATTACACTTGCTGATTGGTTAATAGGTTAGTGTGACTGATAAGTGGCGATAGGTCAATTGCCCTGCCCTGGGCGCAGGGCCGACAAGGGGGGGGGGGGTATCTGTGGATATATCCCCGGGGCCGGGGCCGAACAGCACATTTTACTTTTATAAAGATAAATTTTGTTTGAACAAGAACTAGGAGAGACCCGGGGGTTTCTTACCCCAGGGCCCGTGATTGCTTTCTACGGCCCTACCTGGGCGCCAGGCGTAGAAAGCTTAGTCGGGGACTACTTTTGCAGCTGAAAATTTCATCATACCTCACCTTTACCTTAATTTAACGGGTGCAGGTCTGTATACAACATCTATTAGTTTTGTGGGTGGAGGGAGCAGACATAATACCTGTTCTCTGATGCAAAATAGGGATACCACTTACCAACTTTGCCCCGCAGATCTCGGTTGGGGAGCCACTAAAGAACTCTGTCTACGGGTACCTCGATCCCTCGCGCCGCTGCTTGCAGTTGATTCATTATTTTTAATCTACCTTATAATTATTGATATTACACTGTTTTCAGCATGGCAATAACAATTTTCATATTTTTAATATACATTCCACCCTTACAAAAAAGCAAAGTTCCCCAGCGTCCAATTCCCCACTTTTCCCCGTCCCCCCCCCACAAAAAACCAGTTAAAAAACAAAACAAACTGAACCATTTAACAAGTGATGCAATCAGTTTGCGAATTTCATCTCAGTTTTTTTTTTTACTGCATTCTGTTTTCGACGAGGATAAACAGTAGAACTTAAATTAATAAATAGCTTCGAGACAAAATACTTAGACATGTTTCAAAAAGGTTAATTCTAACCTTTCGTTACTGACGAGAATCAAAACATACCTTCCTCTTCAGTATAGGGTCATCTTTTATAAAAGTTATGTTCAGCAATATGTGGACTATTGTAATGTAATTTTGGGTAATACATCTAATTCAAACATAACAACACTTTTAAGACTCCAAAAGAGGGCTTGCCATTTAATTCTAGAGCAATGTATAGACAATTTCCAGGATGCAATAATAATATGAAGATTTTAACAATACATGAAAGAATATTTCTTAGAAAGGCCAAATTGATGTATAAAGCATCCAGAAAAGCCATTCCTGTCTATCTAAGCAATATCTTTCACCAAAGAGATGCTGATCGTACTCCAAATTTAAGGTCCATAAGAAGTAAAAATTACATTATACCAAGGACACAGAAGGAATTGTTTAAAAAAATTTTCAATATACCGGTCCACTGGTATGGAACAACATTCCCAGAGATATAAGGCAGGTTTCTAGCATTACTTCTTTTCATAATAAATGTCTCAAATGGATGAAAGCTTTAAACAATTGAACAGTTCTAGTAAAATAAATACTCCTGCTTTTCTGTAATTTTGCTTCATTTTCACAGTTGAATTTTTCAATTATATTTTATATATGAATTCAAGGTATGAGTGGACTCCACCTTCTGTGATATGCACGAGCAAGAGATGGGTGTGCACCAGGACAGTATTTCATCTGTGACGCTTTTCAACATCAAAATCAATAGCATCACCAAGTGTTTGGCTCCTGGTGTGGATTGTTCCTTATACGTTGATGATTTTCTAATATGAGATCGATCAAAGCACATGCATACAATTGAAAGTCAACTATAACAAAATATCAACAATATTATATTAAAATTCTCGAAATATAAAACGGTATATATGCATTTCGGTCAGTTACGAAGACATCATGATGAACCTAAACTCACGCTGAATGGAACACCTATTCCAGTTGTTGAGGAAACAAAGTTTTTAGGTATTATCTTCGATAGAAAACTGACTTTTATTCCACGCCTGAAGAACTTGAAAGCTAAATGCTTGAAATCTCAAGATCTACATAATGTAGTAGCGCACACTGCCTGGGTTGCTGATAGAAAAGTCAGCCTCAATTTATATAGAACGTTTATTCGCTCCAAACTGGACTATGGTTGCGTTGTTTATGGTTCAGCTAGGAAGTCATATCTGAAGATGCTTGACCCAATTCATCATCAAGGAATAAGACTCGCTCTAGGAGCATTTAAGACATCCCCAAGTGAAAGCCTTCACGCTGAAGCGAAAGAACCACCTTTATCACATCGTAGAGAAATGCTTTCCGCACAGTATGCTCTCAAATTAAGATCAAACCCTCTGAACCCTGCTTTTTCGGCTGTTTTTCAACCAAAATACAAAACCTTATACGAAAATAAACCAAATGCGATACCTTTCTTTGGCATTGAAATATCATCCAACCTTGACAGTACCAAAATTGATCTTTCTAAAATTCAGAAAACGTCCATCTTCGAAACCCCCCCCACCCCCCGGCTACTTAAACGACCAAAAGTACTTTTTACACTACACGATGGAAAAAAAACCCTGAGACAAACCCTTCCATCTTCCACAACTCTTATCATGAACTCCTCACCGAATTTAAAAACTACACAAGAATTTATATTGACGGTTAAAAAATTGAGGAAAAGGCTGATGCAGCCTTCGTTAGTGGAAAACACACAACAGAAGTTCGCTTACCAAATGGTACATCAATTTTTTCAGCAGAAATCAGAGCAATAGACCATGCTCTGCAGCATATCGAAAAGCAAGGTATTTTAAATAGCATCATCTTCTCCGACTCACTATCAGTACTTTAGTCACTACACAATAGAAAACTGGAGAACCCATTATTAACCAATATTCTCGTCAAAATACTGAGCTGAGTATCTCCCACAATGTAGTATACTGGTTACCTTAGCCTTATTGGTATTAAAGGTAATGGAAAAGCAGATTGCGCTGTTAAAATGGCTTTATCCCAAGAACCATCTGATTTTAAAATACTTATATTGATTTTAAACCTAGTATCAAAGAATCTTTACGTCAGAAATGGCAGGCGTCATGGAATGATGCAGTGATTAATAAACTTCATGCCATCAGGCCAACCCTAAGAGAATGGATTCCTTCCTACAGAACCATTCGTAGGGAGGAGGTAGTCATTGCAAGAATTAGAATTGGTCATACTCATATAACCCACTCCCACGTACTAAAAGGCGAAGACCCACCAGAGTGCGTTTCTTGCAATGAACCATTCACAGTTAAACACTTTATGATGGAGTGTTTCGACCTCCAACCCACGCGCGATCAGTACTACAATGTACATGACATATAGGAACTTTTTGATACAATAAACATCACTTGTATTATAGAATTCCTGAAAGAAGTAAACATTTATTCTCAGCTATAACTTTTATGCCATCACCTTGAGTTTTTTCATATAATGTATATACCGTCCCTTGTTTTCAATAACTTTTCATCTGTCTTTATTAACATAC
This sequence comes from Megalonaias nervosa, assembly GCA_016617855.1. NCBI lineage: Eukaryota > Metazoa > Mollusca > Bivalvia > Unionida > Unionidae > Megalonaias > Megalonaias nervosa. The sequence goes on along the minus strand of JAECUM010038997.1, from coordinate 9,986 downwards.
ACCATTTACATTCCCCGTTGATCGGGAAGCTTTATATGTTGCTCTTACCATCTTATCGTTTTACTTTTAACTATTTGGTTTTGATATCGCTGGTCGATATGAAACCTTTTATCATTTTTAAATGATCATACATATAACCTTAAAATACAATCAATCAATCAATCAATCAATCTATATATGTTTATGTGTTCACAGATGCCTGTGCATATGTTCCAGGCTTGATACTTTGATTTTTAAAATCACTTATTTAGTGTCAAGCCAGATTTTTTACATTATGTTGTATATATTGTATATATTGTACATAACAGTTAGAAGGCCTCAAGGTAGATTAATTCTGTAACTAATTCTCTAAATAAAGACTTTATTATTATTATTATTATTATTATTATTATTATTATTATCGCACAATCAAGATGAAATACATCATTATCATCGCACAATCAGCGCACCATGTAGATTTACAGGTGACCGCCTCTGTAATACTTTGGTGACGTCAAAAACAACAAGTCGCACCTGCGCTAATTTTGGCTCATCAGATTTTCAAGGTAAACCGGTTTTTAGCATATGTGACCCGAACTCGTTCTAGCAAATACTGGGCTTTCATCGGCAGTTTAATAGAGACCAGTTCACTGAGGCACACCCAAGCAGGAGAAAAGGTTCATGTTTCTCCTGTCAAGGCACAGGTGCACCAGGGGGTATAAAAGAACACAGGCTTGTTGTAGGGGTGTGTATCAGCGTGGAAATACAACGGTACCTTAATTTGGAGTTTATTTATTTCCAACTGTAGAACAGATTTTCCATTGGGTTAATACAGTCTTGTTTTTGGATCTTATATACATATTAACGTTCGAATCACAGCGCAGTTCATTGTGATTTACATTTCTCCGGCTGCAGATATGGATGCCCGTGCTAGTGCTAGGTCCCGAGAGGGGCATGCGGCTTCTGCAGGGGTTGCAGACAAGTGGGTCCTGATCCAGGAAAACACATTCAGAAACTGGGTAAATGAACAGCTTCGGGCAAAGAACATGGCTATCACAGATTTTGAGAAGGATTTTGAGAATGGAGTAAAACTCTGTGCTTTGATTACAGTTCTACAAGGAAAATCTCCAGGCCGAGTGATACAAACTCCCCGAAACCCGCATCAGGAACTTGAAAATGTAGCCCTTGCACTTAGCGCCATAGCAAATGATAATATTCGCCTTGTTAACATAGGTAAGTCTCAGGTAGTAATAGGTATTTAAACATGCTTAAATGTACAGGTGTCGTTTGGTCATCTTTGTATATTTAAACAACACGAACTAATGCTTGCATTAATTTGTACTTGCTAATTCGCGGATTATATTAAGGGCCTTGTTATCATGTACACTTTTAGCCAGAAAAGGAAACATAAGGGAAGGGCTCACAATATGATGCAACATGGGCAAAATTTTACTACCACCCAAACCAACAGCAACCACAAATTACACTTCCAGATATACCTAGAAAAATGTACACCCCCTAAAAATACCCCAAAAGAAGTTCATCACAGATATGCATACCACAGTAAATTTAGTTTGCTAATGCCAATTGAGTATCAAGTTTCATTCTGGAGAAGAATATAATTAACACATGTAATTCACCCGACGATCACTCCTCCTACATTTCCTCCACACCTTACTCCTAAAATGCATAAGCCGTCGACCCTGATATTTATGGGGGTGGGGTGGGTGGTTGCAATATCTTACCGCTAGTACAAGTAATGTTGTGTAGAGTGTACCCAGATTGACTGACTGAGGAACAAAAAGCCAAATTTTCAGTAATAGCTCACAGAATTGGCAGCCCATATTGACACTGTTCCACCGATTAGCTTTAGTTTTACTATATTTACTCTTAGGGCCTGTACAAGGCAATAAGGCGCGCTGTGTGAAAAATATTTGGCCCCTACACCCCGATCATTTAAATATTTGCTGATAAGAAAGCTCATAAGAAACATGTTAGCTATGATCAAATTAAAACATTTGCAGTTGAAGAAAAAACAAAGGTTTTGTTTAATTTAGCTCTCTTGTCTGATTTTGGCACACCCATTTATTTTCTCTGATTTGTGGCCCCCCTCTGAAAATTGCTCCATGTGCTAGTGCACTGCTCGCACATAGCTGGCACCAACTCTGCTTACTCTGATAACTTTCTCCTGATGGAATCAAATTCTCCCACATTCAAATGGATGCATTTTTTAAGTTCCATTGTCATAGACTTTAATTGGCTGAAATGCGATGGTAACAAAGAAATGTCAAAGTCAGTTGAAGTAGGGCAGGTTTCTTTAACAAAATAGGCTAATACTGACCAAATAGATTGACGCTTGTATGGCCCAGTGGTTAGAGCATCCAACTCAGATGCGAGAGGTCATGTGATGGGTTCGAACCCTGGCTGAGTCATACCAAAGACTTATAAAAAATGGTACTAACAGCTGCCCCGCTAGGCGTTCAGCATTATGAGGTTAGTGTTAGGACTGGTCGGCTTCAGGTTTCAGGATAATGTGGCTGGGTGGGACATGATGCTACATGCCTGTGGCAAGATGCCCCAGTGCTAGACATCACTATAAACTGCCACACTGCAGACATTGTAGCAATACGACTGAAAAATTGCTAAAGCTGTGTTAAAAATCTAAATCACACACATACATACTCATCTGCCATAGCATAATGTGCCTGCCTATCAGGGTTTATGTTGTTAATTCTACTGATTACTCCTTACAAACTACATAGACCCAGATCTGCTAGCACATTATGCAATAGCAGATCTTTGTGCAGTTTGCAACCGGACTTGTCTTATAAGTGAGTATATACACTACAGTAAGTTCAGAATAGACTATTTTTGTTGCATATGTTCATGTGAGATTATTAAAATGCTGATGAAGTAGTAAATGTTTATAAAAACAGTAGAACTTGTCTTATTGTACTTTACACGGGTGTTTGTATTCATTTGTATGGGTAGTTGACTGTAAATATTGGTAATGGTCAATAACACGCATTTGATGCTCTGAAGTTCATACACATGGCCTGGAATGCTGGGTCTAGTGTGAAATTCTAAATGACCATATGACCATTGTTCTCATGACATTCTGTTTTATGCATTTTGATTGAGTGTGATGTGTGTGATTTAGATTTTTAATGTAGCTTGAACAATTTTTCAGTCATATCGCTAAGATGTCTTCATTGTGACAGTTTATAGTGAGTTCTAGCACTGGGGCATCATGCTGCAGACTTGTGGCGTGATGTCCCCCACAGTCACATTATCCTGACACCAGGCTGACCAGTCACATTATCCTGACACCAGGCTGACCAGTCACATTATCCTGACACCAGACTGACCAGTCCTAACACTAACCTCTTAATACTAAGTGCCAAGCGAGGTAGCTGTTAGTATCATTTTAAAAGTCTTTGGTATCACTCGGCCGGGGTTTGAACCCGCAACCTCCTGCATCCGAGGCGGACGCTCTAACCACTAAGCCACCGGAGTGGTCAATGCTTTTTGATTGAAAATGGAATATAGTTTTAAACAGTGTTCTATATTCATGTTTGTTGCCTTGTGTCTGCTTGGCAAATATTATGACTTTTTGTCTTAAATAATAGAAAAGAGCAAAAACCAACAAGTTTTGTAAAATTCAATGAATAATTGATTTCCTCTAAATACAAAATGAAAATTTAAAAAAGAACTTACAGTATTGCAAATTAAATCGCAAATAGTCCAAAAAGATCTATTATCAATCCTGATGAATAAAGTTCTAATTAAATTCCAGAGGTGTTCAAAATAAGATCCAGCACTAAAGGCGTCAATATGCCTGTAGTCTTGAATGTATTAATTTATCAGTAGCCTGAAGTATGATGATGTACTAACAGCCTTCTAATTAATCATAATACTATAATCCAAGATGTCCTTGTCTGAATTCACTATAATTCCAAATTAATGTTCTGTCCCCAAATAGTATTTCTGAGCATTTTGTATATCCAGTGAATAATAATTTGAATAAATAATTCACACATATCAAATTCTGAACACAACAATGCCAATGATTCTGCTTCAGATGCTATTGCAAGAATGAATAATTTTCAGGTAAATAAGATTATATAAAAAACTAAGACACAAAAGAAGAACCAGGATGTAGTACGAAAGTTCATTTCTAGAAAAATCTAAGTTGTAAACAAGACAAGATCTGTTACTAAAATTATAATAAAGAATGTGGTAAACATCAGATACCACAGGTTATTCCATAGAAATACCAGCGTCCTAGACCCAGATCCAAATAAATGGGGAAATATTAACTATGTTTTATTTGTTTACCAAAATAAAAGTTACTGGTCAGGTACAATATGAACTTAATTTTGGACAAGGACAAGTCCAATATATAATTTTACATATCATATATTCATGGAGAAAAACCCCCCAAAACAATACAAATTAAATATACAACACATATGCTGATATAAGAGGACATCTAAAAATAAATTGCAACAAAATTTGAGTGACAAGGTTTAGAATGTTACAAACCATAAGCTGTTTTTCTTTTTTTTTTAAATTCCTCAAAATACTCATTTTGTCATGGAAAAAAATCCCAATTCCTGGGAAGGTGGACTGTAAATTGTATTGCTGGAATAATCCATGAGCTAATTGAATTTATGCCTGTTACATGTTGGAGATCCTCTTGGTATGTAAACATATGGGCAGAATGAATCCTGTTAGACAAGCAAGCTAAGCACAGCAGGTGTGAATGAGATCTTTGTCATTGTGTGATGGTCTTTGTGTACCTTGTGATAGATTTGCTTGTGGTTTCTTGAGTTTCATAATAAACAATGGTAAACTGACAGCTGCTAATTGATAGTTGGAGTTTGTGGATTGATGACTTCTTGTTAAACTAAAGCAGTATAATGCAATAGCTGTAATCGAACATACTGTAATATACTAGCTCAGTAGAGTGTAATGTATTAGCTCTAATTTAGTATGCTGTATTGTACTAGTTCAGTACGGTATCATGCATTAGCTCTTGTTTAGTATATGTAATTTACTAACTCAGTACAATATAATGGACTAGCTCTAATTTAGTGTACTGTAACATGTGCACCCACAGCATTGGTCAAGGGGGGGGGTCACATGACCCCCCTGGAAATCATACTGCAAATATATATATATATATATATATATATATATATATATATATATATATATATATATTCTGACAAGTTTAATGATGCAAATGAAGCTGAAAATATGTCACAAGATTCTGTTCTAAATGCTTAATAAATATTAGCTTTAGTTTAAGACTGCTTCTTATACAAACTCTCCCGTACGTGACTGACTGCTCCCCCCTGAAAATCCTGACCCCCTCTGCACAAAGTCCTGACCCCCCCTGCAAAAAATCCTGTGGGTGCCCATGTGCTGTAATATATTAGCTAAGTACAGTGTAATGCATTAGCTCTGATCTAGCATACTGTAATGCACTAACTAGCAAAATATATTTTAATATACTAGCTGTAGTATTGTATGCAGCAGTGAAAGAATTGTAGTACAGTATACCGTAATGTACTGGATCTAGTATAGTATACAGTAATGTGCTATATGTACCTTTATTATAATGTACTAGATAAAAGTTTACTATTATGAACAAGCTCATGTTTGGTATAGTGTAATGTACTAGTAGTTATCATCTAGAATAATGTACTAGCACTGCTTCAGTATACTGTAATTTACTACATGCAGTGTTTCCCTTTACCCTCATTTGTGCTTCAGGGACCCCCCAAAATTTTAATTTGGCCCCCAGATTTGATACCAAAGTTGTTTTTTTTTATTCAATCTGACCCCCAGTTCTGACACCAAGGGGATTTTTGACTCTCAGTCTTTCACCCCTAGGGGATACAATGTGTAATATGTGGCTATAGTCTAGAATACTGTAATGCACTAGCTCTTGAATTTATAATGCACTAGCTGTAGTCTGGTATACTGTAATGCACTAGCTATAGTCTAGTATACTGTAATGCACTAGCTCTGGAATACTTATAATGCACTAGCTATAGTCTGGTAAACTGTAATGCACTAGCTATATTCATATACTGTAATGCACTTGCTATAGTCTTGTATAATGCACTACCTGTAGTCTGGTATATAATGCACTATAATGCACTAGCTATAGTCTGGTATACTGTAATGCACTAGCTATAGTCTAGTGTAATGCACTAGCTGTAGTCTGGTATAATGCACTAGCTATAGTCTGGTATACTGTAATGCATTAGCTATAGCCTCTTTCAGTAACCTCATTATCTGCCATTTCTATTCAAGCTCTTTAGCGTATGGAGGTTGCGCTAGAAGCATTTCCAGTAGGTATTGCCTCTGGTCAACATTCACTCATTGCAAAACAGAATGAAGTGAATGAAAATATATTTCACGCCATGGGCAAACTTTCCAATGAATCGCCATAAATAAATGCGTGATAAGTAATTAATAAATAATTGTTAGGCACAATGGATAAAATTATATATCAGTGGGTACGTGGATAACCTATGCAGATACTTGCAATTGAAAGTTTTTAAAAAATGTAGAAGATAATTTAGGAATAATAAAATAGTGAACACACAATTCTTGACAAATCAACAACAATAACAACACAAACATATAAAAACAAAAAAACCCAATTACAGTTAAATTGAATGTTGAAAGTAGCATTTTATTTAAGTAAGTCAATTATGAACCTCTACATTATACAAAATGCTTAGAATTTGCATCTGATGATGAAATCCTTCTGTTAACCTTCCTTAATCAAACAAATCATTTAAAACTAAAATAAATAATTTCCATTGCAAATGTTATTTCTTTTGCATTAAAGCTTTATGCTTGTACAAAGATTCAGCAATGAACATTATTTAATATGATAGTTTCCATTTGCTTACAACAATTGCTTACTTTCTCAAAAGGGCACGTTTCATACAATTATTATGGCCTGTTTTGAAAATTAATTTTATTTTCTGTTGTGCAATTCGAACAGATATGAATGCATCTGATGATTAAAAAGTTCTTTTGATTTTTTCAGTGAGAAAATTAAAAACAAAAATAATTTCCATTGCTTATTATATTTCCATTGCGTTCCATTTTTTCATTGCATATTTTAGTCATACCTATCTATAATCCACTAATCACATTCCACAATAGCTGGACCGTTTATCAGAATTGTTTTATGAATGGTGAGCTGTATATGATTTTATTTGTTGGCACTTTAAAGGCTTTAAGGAGTTTCTGTATCCCCCATAGTGTGGGTGTTTGTTTTTCCATAACAAATCAAAAAGAATTTCGAAGAAACAAAGTATTTATTATTCTTGTTCAGGTGTTGCTCATTGCTATTTGCATTTTATTATTTTACAATGAGCCGTACTGACAATGTCCATTTGTTTTCCTTCCTGTTATATTTCTTTATGACATATACTTCCTTCCTCGGACACTAGGTCTGGTGACTGGTTTCTATATCATGGTCCCTAAATTTTAGTGATCTTGACCAAGGTTCAGTCTATTGTATTGTGTGTGCTATGTGTGTATGCTATAGTCTTTTAATCATGTAATATCATGTTTGTGTTAGGAATGACCACTTTATATATTTTAATTTGCATTACATTTTTTATCTACTTTATTTGCATTAAAAAAGAAAAAACAAGAGTAAGACAAATAGTAGTATAAAATTATGTGTTGTGATAGTTCTCTGGTTTTGGTCTAGTAATTATTTTCTAATAGTGATGAGACCTGCGCTTTTGTACATAGTATATATATATATATATATATATATATAGAGAGAGAGAGAGAGAGAGAGAGAGAGAGAGATTTTCTTCGTTTCATCGCTGTATACATATGTAGTTCCCCAGTCCTTTTACCCATAGGAATTGCATGCTGTGAGAGGGCTAGAAATCACTCATGCATCATGATTAACATAACTAAATACAAAGCACTTGGCAAAGACAGATTTGTGAGTGACCATAGCAGTTATCTTCTTGTCCAGTGGCTTAATTACCTACTGGATGTAGTAAATACCTAATATGTGAGGGAGATAACTAGGTTACTGAAAAGGTCCATAGCATACCGTTATGCCTTAGCTATAGTCTAGTGTAATGCATTAGCTATAGTCTGGTATACTGTAATGCCTTAGCTATAGTCTAGCGTAATGCACTAGCTATAGTCGGGTATACTGTAATGCATTAGCTATAGTCTAGTGTAATGCACTAGCTGCAGTCTGGTATAATGCACTAGCTATAGTCTGGTATACTAATGCACTAGCTATAGTCTGGTTTACTGTAATGCATTAGCTGTAGTCTGGTATACTGTAATACATTAGTTATAGTCTAGTGTAATGCACTAGCTGTAGTCTGGTATAATGCACTAGCTATAGTCAGGTATACTGTAATGCATTAGCTGTAGTCTGGTATAATGCTTTAGCTGTAGTCTAGTATAATGCACTAGCTATAGTCTGGTATACTGTAATGCATTAGCTTTAGTGTAATGCACTAGCTATAGTCTGGTATAATGCACTAGCTATAGTCTGGTATACTGTAATGCATTAGCTATAGTCTAGTGTAATGCACTAGCTGTAGTGTGGTATAATGTACTAACTATAGTCCAGTATAACATTTTAGCTGCAGTTTAGTAGTATAATATACTAGATATAGTCTAGTACAGGGGTCTCAGATTCAAATCACCACAACAGCCACATGAGGACTAGTAGTACATTGGCCAGAGGGCCACATCACTGAAACCATTTCATACAGTGAAAGTGGTTCATATAAATGGTAGCCAGTTGAAATGCTGGGAACAAGAAGTAAATGCAGTTTTTATCAAAACTAGCTGGCTGTGAAGGAAAAGTTTGCATTATTAATTATTTTACAAGTTCCGTGTTTCATTGTGGGCTGAAGGAAATAAATGCATGTTTGAGATCCCAGGTCTAGTACAATGCTCAAGGTGTAGAGTAGTAAAAAGTAATGTACTAGCTGTAGTCTAGTACATAGTAATGTACTAGCTGTAGTCTAGTATACTGTAATGTACTAGCTATAGTCTAGTATACTGTAATGTACTAGCTGTAGTCCGGTACATAGTAATGTACTAGCTGTAGTCTAGTACATAGTAATGTACTAGCTGTAGTCTAGTACATAGTAATGTACTAGCTGTAGTCTAGTACATAGTAATGTACTAGCTGTAGTCTAGTATACTGTAATGTACTAGCTGTAGTCTAGTATACTGTAATGTACTAGCTGTAGTTTAGTACACTGTAATGTACTAGCTGTAATCTATTACACTGTAATGTACTAGCTGTGGTCTAGTACACTGTAATGTACTAGCTGTAGTCTAGTATACTGTAATGTACTAGCTGTAGTCTAGTACATAGTAATGTACTAGCTGTAGTCTAGTATACTGTAATGTACTAGCTGTAGTCCGGTACATAGTAATGTACTAGCTGTAGTCTAGTACATAGTAATGTACTAGCTGTAGTCTAGTACATAGTAATGTACTAGCTGTAGTCTAGTATACTGTAATGTACTAGCAGTAGTTTAGTACACTGTAATGTACTAGCTGTAATCTATTACACTGTAATGTACTAGCTGTAATCTATTACACTGTAATGTATTAGCTGTAGTCTAGTATACTGTAATGTACTAGCAGTAGTTTAGTACACTGTAATGTACTAGCTGTAGTCTAGTACACTGTAATGTACTAGCTGTAATCTATTACACTGTAATGTACTAGCTGTAATCTATTACACTGTAATGTACTAGCTGTAATCTATTACACTGTAATGTACTAGCTGTACTCAATTACACTGTAATGTACTAGCTGTAGTCTAGTATACTGTAATGTACTAGCAGTAGTTTTAGTACACTGTAATGTACTAGCTGTAGTTTAGTACACTGTAATGTACTAGCTATAGTCCAGTACATAGTAATGTACTAGCTGTAGTCTAGTATACTGTAATGTACTAGCTGTAGTTT